>JAODPA010116907.1:0-18684 GCA_025585075.1 Nepenthes mirabilis
CGCACAGAGACTTTACAACAAGAAGCAATGGCATTGTCCCCTAATTGAGGAGATCGTTCTTCCCCTCAACATGATCCGAAGAATGAGATATCTATGTTAGCGCGTAATTTTCTTCTGAAAATTCCCTATTTTCTATTTGTTAGAAATCCGTACCTGTTGATCGCGATGAACCTTTCCCGTAGGAGAATTGCTCCAACAGCACTGAGATATTATCGGGCGAGAGCGATAGTGCACCGCCAGTCAAGTAGTTTTTGGCAACCCGTACCCTGTAAACCACAAAAAATGCAAGTCAATTGAGAACGTTGAAGTGAAGAAAGTTTGAGTCTGTCTGGTTCTTAGAACATACGAATCACAGGAAAATAATAAGAACAAAATAAGATTATATTTTCTTTCTTTTATTTGGATATTGACGGAAAACCACATGGAAAATATTTTTCACTAATTATTTCCATAGAGTTTCATATAAACCAAATATTATAAAATCGAGATTCCTGAAACCAAACGGAGCCTTGAAGATCGTTACTAGTGCTTTTCGCAGGAAAACGGCTCACCTTCGACGGGTAGTGCTTTCGGTGTTTTGGGACAAACGGGAAGCCTCTGACCTTGAAATGCAGGCCAAGGAAGAAAGATACTCGTGGAACGGACATCCTTTTAATGCCAAGTACAGTCTGGATGGAACAATTGACTGAATTATATTGTGGAGGGCTGTTTCTTTTTCACTGCATTGTTGTCACCACAATGAAATTCGTACGTCAGTAGCTTATGGCATTATTTGCATGTACTGAGAGTAAAGGACTGAGGGGATGAAGAGGAATAAAATATGCCAAAAAGAGAGCCAAAATAAACAAAACCAGGAAACTACTCAAGTTATAAAGCAGCCATAATATAACAACAAGGACAAAGCCTTGTGTCTCATTAGGTGACGACGGTCATATAAACCCCTTTTTGCCATTTCACATGATCTAGAGTAATATTATCCGAAAGTATAAGCAATTTAAAATCAGTTTTTATCACATTACAACATTTTTTGTCAAGTCTACATTTTTCTTTCTTTCCTACAGCTAGAATAGATGTGTTGATACACGAAAGTGGGAAAGATTGTTAAAAAACTTTTCTGCATCACTTACTATGGACAAGTTGATTGACTTATTCAGATAACTGAAGGTTTGAGATTCGGAAAAACTACAGCTACCTCCATACATGCGAAGGATGCAATCCATGATGTCAAGGACTAAAGGGAATTTGTTAGTCACGATTTAAGTTGTGTAACCTGTTTGGAATCACAACAATGAAATTTGAGTCCTTAAGAAATTCAGTCATGCAGAAAATGATGTGCAGGTGCTCTTCTAGATCGGCAAGATTTTGTGATCAGCTGCCAAATTTACTATGCCTATTTCTTTTGTTCCATTTTTTCCCACGGAATGATAAACAATAACCAGAACCAGTCAGCTGCAGACAAGATCATCCAGTTGGAGCTTTAGGAGGTTCTCCAAAAAGACAAGTAATTGGAGGTACCGATCTAGACTTTCTTAATAAATGATTATTGTTTCTTTCCTGATGTTTTCTCACGGTTTTTGATAAAATCTTCTCGTTAGAGTATTTTACCTTGACAGGGTCCACTCATTTTGACCACTTGGTTAAGCTTGTCAGAAATATGTCATACGTGTATCTTTGAAGGTTGTTTCAGATGGCAGCTTTGTTTTCCGTTGGTTCTCACAGAAACCACAAGAAAATGTCTGTCACTCTTAGTTAAAGTTGTTGGATGCCGGGCAGTAGCCGGTCTTTCTCTAATGTAATATATCTCTTGTTATGCCAAAATCACAGGAAAAGGAGTTCAGTTAGCAATCTTGCTCCTCCTCATGTAACACTATAGACTCGCTTATGTCAATAACTAAAACTATCTATTTCCATCATGGGTTAACCAGCAAAGCCTGACCAGTGTCAAAAAAAACGATCATAAACAATTGGCATGAATTATGTTGGATTAAGGAAAAAAAAGATGTTGCAGCCCAAACCATTTGTAGGAAAGGTCTGTTGTTGGCGATGAAATCTTTAAGATGCTTCCAGCAAATGAAGTTTGACTCCATGCCCTACTCTGGCCAAGTAAATTTTCTAATGCCATTGACTTACTTGTCGAAGCCAGCACCTCCCGGGTTAAATCTACCTCGCTGGCCATGCCCATCTTTGATGCTAAAACAGCAATATCTTTTGCATAGAAGCAAAATCCATGATTTGCAACATCAGATGTCATCTGCACTTGCTGATCGCACCGGCCAAAGGCAAGAGTTTCCCCGCTGAGATCTATGTCCTGCTCTGATGAATCCTGCAAGGCCGTACTTTGTCATTGGGCAATGGGCAAAACACGCATTAAACAAAAAGGTGTGATGTTACCACCCTTTAGAAAGCCTCTAGAAACCCATTCCGGTGTCGCATCCCATTGGTCCATCTATTCCTATGTGGGATGGTTGGGACCCCAAGTGACCAAAATGTGTCCCCCAGAACATTTCTTGATATAGAGAGGTGCAAATTAAAGGTTGTCTGTAGACTTACACTAGACAGCAACTGGCAGTTATGAAGCAACAAGTCAGCTTCTGAAATCAGATTGCTTATTCTATAGGTAAGTTCCACAGCTTGAGAAGCATTTTTTTGATCTGAAGTAATGTGCTGCCTCAGATCAGTGATCCGGAGTTTATTCCAAGTTTCCTGCACAGAATTTTCCACAATTCTGGACCAGGGTTTCTTAAGGCGCTTGGATCCCCTAGAGAAATCCACACGACTACACTCGTCCATCACTGAGTAACCCCTTGTACTAGTCTCACGGTGATCATTTTCCCTGAGACTATCTCCTATCTCCTCGTCCACCAAATTCACATTCTCAAAGCAAGGACATTGCTTAAGTTGAAAATCTTCATGTAGACCAGAGACAGATTGATTGGCATTTTCAACTATAATTGGCGATAGGGTTTCTGATGGGTGTGTTCTTGATATCAACTCTGTTCCAAAATTAACTTGAGTTTCTGGAACAAATGTTGACTCTGGCACACAGGACACATCAACTGACTGGCACTGATCGTTGATGAGAGAGTCCTTCATTGCTCCTGACTTCTGCTGAAGTTCTTCCACTTCATCATATCCAGCAAGAGGTAACATGTCAGTAGTGGGATGTGCAGAATCCACTGGATGATGCATTTGAAGCTGAGAATCAACTTCAGAAAATAATACATCATCAACATGTTTCTTATTCAAATCTGAAACTGCAAGGAACTCATCAACGGAAATCTCATCTTCAGAACCAGAAGACACAACGGTTTCAAAGTTTTTGCGACCACTCCGCCGATTGAATCCAACTGGAGATCCCGAGGAATTAGATAACTCACAAGCATTGATGACTGATGCCATGAAGCCATCTTCACAGTCAACATTCCGGCTGAAAATTTCCTCTTTCTTTGCCTCAACGCTGGTTGGTCCACCTTTGCAGACATCCAGATTCTGCATATTGTGGTTACCCAACTCCTCCCCAGTCATCTCAAAGAAAGAATTTTCTTCCATCCTACATAATGATTGGGCTATCTGTCTTTCAACAACTTCAGACAATTGAGAAGGAAAATCCCAAGGAATTGCTTTGGGTAGCACATAATGCCCAGCTTCAAGATCAAACGGCAGGTGCATATACAAACTCCTCACTTTCACATCTGGAGATCCTGGACAGTTAGGAAGGCAGTATCCAAAGCCAATTTCAGAATGTTTCCATATGAAGATAGAGGAGTTGCTGGTATTAGCAGTAAATGAAAATGATTTTACATAAGAAATTCCCCCAACAATAAAATACTTCTTGTCAATTTGGCACACCATGTAAGTATTTACGTTCACATTGAAATAATTTCATTTAGCATGTCTGATGCATTACCACGATGTTGCTGCAAAGTAAAATGGAAGGCAAATACACAACAAATTCAACAATTTCTCGGGATACTTTCCTACACATGATCATCCTTTCCCCATACTTAAATAAACAAAATTAGTTAAACATTCACATCAGTAAAGTTGTCAGCAAATAATTAAAAATTCGATATTCAGTGATAAAGAAGATGGAGCCAAAGATGGAGTAGAATACTCATCAAGAAAGATGATGATAGAAAAGCTAAACATAATTGAACTGAAAAGCTGCCAGTCCTGCCAAAGAACAGTCCTATGAAAGGTATAAAGGAAGACAGAATTTGGAGAAAGAGAAAAGATCTGTTATGCAGCAACAAAATTGATCCATCTTTACACCAAAATTGAGATTTGTATTGCAAAACTGTCCAACTGAGACACAAATCATAGAGAGGTGCAACGGAGATGTTGCTCCATTATAACTTTGAAATTACTGGTCAAAGTATGGATTAAAATATCGGAATCGGGCAACACTTAACAACATTAGACATTGCAAACACATATTCTCTCTTGACAACATAAAAAGAAGTAATATACTAAAATTTGAATATTTTTAATAATATATTTACATATTTGGATTTAGGCTTTTTATAAAATTTGAATATATATAAAACATATGGATTTATATTTCTAAGAGCAAAACAAAACAAAAAAATGACATATACATATCAGCCCTATCTACCAATTTTGGAATATAGATCGATATGTTGCTATATGTCACCAATACATAGACCTATCTGGATATTTTTCCCATTATAGAGATCGGGACCTCCCGATATCAATATCCATCATGTATCAGTTGATATTTTGTTTCATGGCTTGAACCATAGAAATATTCTCTCTGCTATACGGTATTAAGCTTGCATATCTCAAGTCCACCGATGTGGAAGCCTAATGTTCCGGGACTCTACTTTTTTAAGAGAAGGTCGATCAAGATCTTCCCAAATATAGTAGTTAATATCAATTATTTATGATTCCTTGTGTTCTGTTGATCAATATACATTTTCAATACTTAACTGTCAAAAATACATGGAAGAGTGGATAATTTAATAGAATACACCAAATGTTAGTCCCACCAGAGAAAGGTCAAATGAAAGATATATGGGGATGGGGGTTGAGGTGGGGTGAGGGTGGGGATGGAGGAAGGGAAGAGATAGCTTTTATAGGAGACTTAGATAAACCCATCTTCACACCAAACTAGGATTTTACATAACTGAAGCTTCCAACTGGCTCAGACAGAATGAACAAACATCTCCTCAAAGCCCTAGAATTCAGAACACATGTTCGTCTATGTACACATGATTTTTTTTTTCCTTTTGACCCAGGGGAGATGAAATATATAGGGAAGACCCACAGGAATGAATAGGAAAACAGAAAACTATTTGAGCGAGAGATAAATTACATTTTTTGTGAGATGCACAAAACCACTCCTTTCATTTAAAAACACACAGAAAATTAGTTGATTAGACAAATGGTAGTAGTATAAATAGCCAACTTACAATAATTGGCTCAGTCAGACAGAAGCTACACAAAAGGACTACGCTAACTTACCTTTTCCATTTCCTTTACCCTGGCACCAAAATTGAAGATGCATCAAAGTCTTCCGAACATCCCCCTTGCAATATTGAATATATCTCTCTATTACGTGAGGTTGAATATTGGCTTTTTCTGCCATACAAACCTAAAATATAGAAAGGACAAGGATTTGGTGAAGTTCGGCATAAAGGACAAAAAAGGGGGGGTTTGGAAGAGTGGCACAGGATGACATCGAAGATCATACCATGTGTACATGGGAGAGCAGCTCCTTTGATGATGGCTTTGTGAAGTACACCTCTTCCCTATCCAAATTTTCTGGAAGGACAGGGTTGTTACCTAAAATTTGTTCCAATAATAACGTTAAACTCAAGAACTACCAAATTAAATTGAGATGTCGAATTATCCTAGTTAAGAAGCCCTTACTATTAGTGGTCAATATCATGGGCCTCTTTCCAGTATCAGCAAGTTGGTGTATGGTAGATATAAAACCACGGTCTTCAGATAAAGTAGCATCCACATCCTCAAAAAGTATCAAGGTTTTAATTTCACCTTCACCACAACTAACTGTATCATCACCACAGTAAAATTTCTGGGGTATTTCAACGGCATTATTAGAATCTTCCTCTTCTGATAGAGGTATCATATCAATTCTTCCCTGATCAAGCTCTTCAGCTAATGCTTCTGCAGTTTGCTTTCTCTGTGAATATATGGGATTTTCCTGTCTCCTGAATGACATGGAGACATAATGTGAGATGAATAAGAAAAAATCAGATTGGGTATTACCTTTAGTAATCATGCGGACAACATCATTAGTCTTGTCTTGTGCTATTTGAGATCAAGAAATTTTCAACAGGATGAAATTTCTAAGCCTATTTCCAACATCGCCAGTGGCATATGCAGTCTAACACAATTTCTTGGTCGAATAGAGTGAGAATGATGTGCATTCATGATCAGAAAAACAAACAAACCTTTTAAGCCAATGTGACCCTACCGCCTCCCCGAACTTTTGCTTTACGAGAGCACCATTTCGCCAGTCTGATGCATTGACCTGGAAACACAGCACATCAGCAGCATATATTTACAACACTAGGTAATTCAAATAAATATTTGACATAGCCCCAGATTGCCAGCTAATAATTGTAGTTAAACGACTTAAATCAAGTACAGAAGCAAAAATGACAACAGCAATGACAACGACAATAAAACCGAAGTCCCACTAAGTGGGACAGGCTATAAAACAAACAAATACACGTTATATGACTGTCTAGCCGTATCAAGTATATAGTAGAACCAATGGACAAGAAATAATTAAAGAGATTTTACAGTTGGAAAAAGCATTTGGCTAGCCCATCAATCTTACTATCACTTCCCGTCCACTTGGAATCAGACATCGGAAAAGAGGGCATGCTGAGGTACAGATTGTTTGGGAAAAAACCAATTTCCCCACGTTATGTCAAAACCAACAAGTAAAGCTATTTTGGGCTATAACAAATGCATGATGCTATTTTAAAAGAACCAGAAAGATACAAGGTTAGATCCCAGCCCATGGCTTGACTGCCAAGCAGTAGCTAAGTTTCACTTATGGCATGCTTAACATATACCAACTTCAGGATCATCTCTCTCTCTCTCTCTCCCCCTTCCCTCTCTCTCTCTCTCTCCTTTCGTTAGTTAAAACATGTGGCCCAGGGTGATCTTGCAAACATTTACACCTGTGCAAAACACCTTAGTCTTACACTAAGGAAACCCAAGATGTGAGCCTTAAACGTAGAAGGGATTTGTTTTTTGGGGGTTGGGGCATTATCAGGCTCTTACTTTTGCATTACTGCAATCAGAAAGTTTACTCTAACAAATGATGGCACGATGAAGGTAAGTCGTAATAGTTATACCTCGGTGACTTGAAACCCTTGCTCTTTTGCACACGCATAGATAGCTGCTGATTTTCCACTCTGCATAGAAAATTGACATACCCACCATGATAAACATGAGTGCTTGCACTAATCATGGCATCATTTTCAGAATTAGCACCCACTAAAAATAGTAACTTTCAGAATATAGAACAGTGTGCTGTTTTAACAGTTGAAAACTCCTTTTGAAAAAGAAGAAAACTAATCAAGTATTCAAAAGAGAAGGGTATACTCAAAACAAGGGAATGCAGGAGTGACTATTCAAATTAAGGACCATTTTCATGTTCAAAACCCAATAGAATGCTTCTAAATGATTCTCAATGGCACATTCCTAGGCTTATTTTGTACATTCTACCAATTTAAAACATTGCTCAAAGCATTTTGCCTCCAATGTATGGGGAAGGTGCATAACATGTTCATCAATACTATGGCACTTGTCCAAGCACTAATAACCCTAGAATTTCAACAAAAAAAACAGTATAATCATGACAATTTGTTTTATATATTACTAACAAAAAAAAAATTGTTTTATTTATGTCCTTGTTTTGCTATGGGCACACTACTAACCAAAAAAACTTGTTTTATTTATGTCCTTATTTTGCTATGGACATAGATATATTTAAATATCCTTCTTTTGATTGTAGTTGTGTATAAGTTACACTGAGCTTTTCTAACAAATTTCAATTCAGACTTCTCCAAATAAATCCAAACAGTACTTTTGACAGAAGTTATAATTTATAACTTTTAGAGAGGCAATTGTTTAAAACCTTAGCGTGCTCAATTTTCTAGAAAAGAATCACCCTCTAATGCTAGTCTAGTTCTAACTCTGCCTGTTCTGGGGACTTTATCTTTAGCAACCTAATCCCAAGCCTAAATGAAGGTGATTGAGTTAAATAGTCGAAACACACCAAAAAATTTTGCTGGGTCTTTTGACATGGTTTTGCGACTTCAAGTTCTTACCTCTAGGTGTTCCTTGCGACACATTGTATCATTCGAGTACAATGTTAAATCGGCTAAAGTCGCTGCATTGCCACTTGGATGTAGTGTAAAATCAGATAGGGCTACAAAAGCATGCATGGGTTCGGCTATAGAAGCTATTATTTGGTCTACATACCAGAACTAATAACATTAGATCGAGCTACCGAATTAGAAAATTTGGGTGCTATAATATAGCTTTGTATCGGCTAAGTAAAGAGCTTAGAATATTGATACTTTGGCTAGTAAGCTTATGGAGGTAGTAAAAGCTGTGATTAGAAGAAAGATCAATAGAGCATGACTACAAGAGATAAAGTGAATGGGGAAGAAAGCCAAGAGTATTGAGAGAACCAACTATAAATTTTGGAACTTGGGTAATGATAAGAGCTAGGAAAGGAATTTGCATTTGTTGACAAGGAGTTGAATTACAATGTGTGAAGGTGAAGAGAAGTGGGAATATAATTATAACCAGCAAGATGACGTAACACACTTCTATCATTAGTGCATATGCACCCTGAGTGGGGGGTAAGAGAACATTTGAAAGCAAAATTTTGGAAGGAATGAGATGATGTGATCCAAGAAATTCCATTAAGGGAGTTGATTTCAAAGAAGGAGATCTAAATGGTCATGTTGGACTCTATGCAAATTAGCATACAAATGTGCATGAAGACTACTGTCATAGGGAAAGAAATAATATTTTAGAGTTTGCTGTGACTTATAATATTGTGATGGCTAACACATTTTTCAAAAAGAGGAAGGAGCATTTGATCATCTATAATAATTATTCATGGAAGAATTGGATTTTTTTCCTGCTACAAAAAGGCATCATTTGTATTTCAAGACGGGAAGGGCATTCTTGCAGAAAGCTTGACAAACCAATACCACTTGTTAGTTTTGGATATACATATGAAGAGAAAGGAAGAGAGCAATGCAAAATTAAGCAAAAACTAAACAGTGGAACTAAAATTCCTTTAGAGAGAACATACAAAAAAAGAAGACATTTGGGATCTCAAATATAGTAATAATAAGTTGTGGGATCCAATGGCTAATTGTATTCAAAGAACAGAAAAAAGAATTTCAGAAATCAGGAGGGAGTTTTCCATGCCAAAAGGAAGCTTGGGGTGGTGCAAGGAGGTCCATGGAGTAGTAGAGGGGGGGGGGGGGGGGAGATTGCCTCCCAGGAGCGGCAGAAGTATTAAGTTGATGAGTCATGCAATTAAGTTATGGTGAAAAGTGATCAAAAGAGGCTAAGAGGACATGGGTGTAACAAAAACTAATTTGAATTCATGCCACATTGGTTTACCATCAAAACTATATATTGGTTAGATGCCCGATGAAACCATTTAATGAAAGACAGAAAGGCGTTCTTGTAGTTTTTATTAATTTAGGAATGACCACATTATAGTTCCAAGAGAAATATAATGAGAGCTTTGGAAAATAAAGAAGTTCCATGTCAAACATCCAAATTATGATATAGATGTATAATGAATTATTGACCTGTGAGAGGGGGACATAGCAGTTTTTCTGATTATAGTTGAATTACACTAAGAGCTAGCTTTAAGCTTATATCTATTTACCGTGTCATGAATGAACTAGACAAGTAACTTAAGATGATATAACTGTCGCATGCATTTTGAAAATAACATGGTTTAGTGGATGAGACCAAGGACATTAATACTAAGTGGGAAGATTGGAGTGAGACTTCGGCAATGAAAATTTAGAATTAGGAGAACCAAGATTGAATTCATAGAATACAAGTTGAGTAATAGCAGGCCAATAGATGGTCGGGAGATAAGGTTTTGGACTACGAAAGTTTGCCATTGTCTGAAGTCTCTATAAATATTGAAAATTTCACTGTGAAAGGAACCTATAATAAACATTTGCAAAAGTGGAGTAATGACTTAATAAATATCAAACAAATTCTTCATCCAATATAAGTGGAAAATGAACTACAATACAAAATCAAATGATAGCACTTCAACAAAAGCCAAAATGTATCCACACACAAGAGAAATAATTAAAAAAAAAAAAAAAAAAGATGATTCCTCAGAGTGGAGGCAGGTGCATGAATATGACAAGGCCCTGAAGAGATTAAAGACTAGGTTTATGGATAAATGCATTCCTAAGTGGAGAGGGGGAGAGCAGGAGAGAGAGAATATACCCCGACTGGTCCCATCACCAAGAGAACATTCTTCAAACCAGCCGTGTCTTCCATGTTGTCAGCATCAGAAGAACTATCAAAGCAATCATAATCACCCTCTTGCACAATGCTTTTTTCATCATTCAAGAATTTTTTGGAGGCTGGAAAATGTCTTTCATGCCAAAGGTGCAGCCATTCATTTATTATGCCCACAGCTTCACTGTTACCACAGACCTGAAGGCTCAATCATCAGAAATATCGAAAAAATGAGAAATAAGGGATTTGCAGAAGCAAGACATTTTCATCAATCAGGACATTAACATTATACATACGAACAAAGGCAAACCAATGAGAAAAAGTGAAGGAAAAAACCTGACCTCCAGCGCCTTTTCTGGCTGATACTTGCATGTCCATAGGCTATTCTCAGGTTGATTGTTGCGACTGAGGTAGTATGCTATCCTGCAAATTAAGACATTCAAAGAATGTAAATAAATAAAAGAGGCACCTTTTAGGGTCAACTTTATAAAAATATAGTCTCCAGGAAATAAGGACAGGAAAATGCACCAGAAAACAATGTATGACCACCACTTCTTAATCAAAATTCCAATACCAAATGTTTGGAGATCCCAGTGGTACAATTGATGTTGACATTTCCAGTTATATGGCCTAGAATGACACTTGAGTGGAATGTTATAAATGCAACTATTAGGAAGCAGGAGCAGTCCCTTCATTGATTCATCATACTTCCAAGACACTGGCAATGTAGGTCAGATATGGCACAAGTGAGAAACGAGATTTGGCTAAGTTGAGGCTATGAGAGGGAGAAGGTAGACTAGTATTGAGGCAGTGAGGTCAGGCATGAATATTAGAAAAAGTAGTGACAGAACACAGATCTTACACCTGTTATTTTCCTCCTAGTTAGGCTTGAAGGCAAACAGCCACCAACTGGACAAGAGAACTTCAGTCCAACTTGCAATAAAAACCAGTGCCGACCTTGTCAGGTTTACATGAAAACAATTATTGAACAGGACACTACAACTTGAGTCCAACTTTCTCTAGGAACCAGCTAAACTGTCCCATAAAATCAGCTACTTTTGTTGATGAATTGATAATCCTATCATGGGACAATGATTGGCCAAAACAAACCCCTTATCAGTTCAGCAAGTTTTAAATTCACGTAAGAATGCTTGAGATGTCAAGTTATGAAAAACAATCAGTCCATCAAAGCCTGTAATGGAGTTCCACCCTCGTCCGTGGTACTCTGGGCTTAGACACAAGCAACTCTAGTTTCCAATGTGGACATGGTGTTTCAGTGAGCCATCTTTAGCCCAAAAATAGTCTCCTGCAGTTTGATTTGATAATAGCTGTAATAATTAATCACCAATTTGATGCCAAAAAGGTAGATTGCTCTTTGTAACAACTAGAATCATGAAGAAGTTGCTCTGGGGAAAATCCCAACTGGTCTATAAGAACAATTTCCAGTAATTGGCTTTAAAATCAAAGAATTATTGCACTTTCAGACAATGACAGAGAGCATACAAAAAACCAAGAGACACAATGAGCTGATGCCAAGTAAACTGATCGTGACCAAAATATACATGCTCTTTTACAGTAATAAGAAGAGAGAGTGTGAGCACCCTACTAGAAACTCCAATCGATTTCAGTAACATTTTGTGGATATTGATTCCAAACAAACCAACAGTGGGTAAGATACTACATACAAATAGACCATAGCATTAAAAATTTTTGACTCGAGCATAATTCAACAATCATTTTATATTTTTAATTGCATTTTTTTTTTATGATACGAAAGACGAGGAGTAGCTGCAGGGTACTGAACCTAGGCCATTGTCCAGGGCGTGTAGTCTACAACCAGTGACCCTGCTAACTTTAATTTCCCACAACATCTAAAAAAATTTTCTCCAAGTCAGTCAAACTGGAGTATACCACATTCCTTTTTGTCCTTCTGATGCGTAAACAATAAAAGAGAAACCAAAGAAACCCACCTTTCCTGAAGAGTAGCATTCTGCTTTTCAACACCTGAGCTCATACAGCCAGCATCTCCAGAAGTGAAACCAAATTGACCCACTTTATAGTCCTGACAACATATGGCAGTCCTTAGAACGGTTAGACTTAGAAATTACACAATTAAATTGAAATGCTAAGTGAAACACCGTATGATTTATTGATGTACTATTTCAGATAACAGCGCTTGACACCATGATATCACTGCCATACCATAATGCAACACCTACCACTTTCATGTATTTCAGCAGCTCATTTTGCGCCACCTCCAGATCAACTAGCACAGAAGAGCCTGCTGTTTGTATATCAGACATATCTTCTTGTGCATCGGGATAATGGTTGGAAGAAATTTCCTGGAGAAGATTTGATATCCTTGAAGGATTTGATACCTTGTGGAGATCATCAAAATGTAAAGAATCAACCAAGCCTTTGGTGGTGGAAGATATGGTTCCTTGATCATAACTAGTATTGCCAAAAATTTCGTCGTAAAACGTCCAATTGCTCCAATCTATGGAACCAAGATCATCCTGTCAAATCCACAAGCAGAAACAGTTAGAAGAACTGAAACAAACTCAAAGAAATTATTTTGGATAGGGAGCCTAATATAGTAGGTCATCCTTGACAAAATAGTAAAATTGCTTCATTGTAACTTGGTAATCACAAATTTAAACAATGAAAACCATGATAGATCATAAACCAACTCAAAGGAATTGTTCTGGATAAAGAGAAGCATAATATAGTAATATTACTGCATAAATAGCTACTCAAAAACAAAATACCTTCACATTCTCGAATACATGAATTGGGCCAAACCTTATGTCTTTATCCTTCTTAGACAAAGGCCAGTTACTCTTCCCATTGATAACCTCCTGATTTTTCTTTCCAGCTTTCCATGTTGAGAAAAATGGATGCAGTTGCCTTCCAGCAAATATGCGTGAATTTTCCTGATCAGAGGAAACAGGATTTAATCAGATAAGATCTGGATAGAGCAGATAATACAAGCATAGCAAGTTTTGATTCATTTATAATGGTTATACACTATACAGGTAACTAATATATGAAATAAGCAGTCAAAACCCCCACTACTGAGATGTTCAACTGACAGGAAATATTTGAGTAAGATGGTTCTTTCAGACAACCACAACCAACATACAAAATCAAATTCACATAAAGCCTTTGGTGGTCAAAATTCAGTAACATAACTGAGTGCTAAAACTAGGAAGAAAAAACAGCTAAAAATGCTGAAGTGTGCATAGAAATGAACTAACCTCTGTGGTCATCTTAGCCTCTAACCGCAGATCAGGAATCAGCGGTGAAACCTGCTCATGTACTATTCGATTAGTAGATATTTTATCCCAGCATGTCCCCTTAATGCTACTGTTCCTCCCATTTTTTACTGGAGCCTGCTTCTTCACTTTCCGTGTATGAGGGTGCAGCTCATCTTCAGGTATGATAGCAACCAAAAGTCATCCCATGAAGTAATGGAAAAATAGAATCGTAATGCTAAAAGCAAAAGGCCCAGCAGGAATGATTCCTCTTTTATTAAAACTTGATGCAAGTACAGGATTAATCACAACCAACAACTGTAATATCTTCTCATATCAGTTAAACACAAAGAGGAAGAGACTTCTTAAATCATGCATATGTGATGGAACCTCATAGGATAACTTCTTTGAGATGTATTGTCCCGAACATTTTACATCTAAAGCAATCTTTGTATCCAGCATATCCACAAATTATGTACGGATCTAGTAAAAAATGAGAAGTTGGTGTCTTAAGAGTATCTTTTGGTGTGACAAATAACTGCTGCATGCAAGAATAGAGGAAGATGGAACTCTGCTGTTGGTATTTGTCTCCATTGATCAAACAACTGCTTATTACCATAGTTTTCATCTATTCTATATGAACGAACCTATATAGCTTGGTGGATTTTAAATATCCTATTTGGGGTTTCAAGATTGATTTCCAAGACATGGAACTAACTTATCACACATCACCATTTTGTGCCTTGCAATCCGATAATGAGACTCGTGGTCTCTTCAGCCATTCACAATTTTTACGAAAACCTCTTCGAAAGGAATGTTCTAAACTGGTAACAGAGCAACAATTTTAGGAAGATGTAGATAATGCCTCTCCAATTCAATTTGGTTCAAATTTGGAGCCCAATGTCATTTTTGAACAGTTAACCTGGTTTTTCACATGAAATGGAATGATTATATTATACCACACATACATATCCCATAAAGTTATGGAATGATAATGTTTGTTAACCTGTTGATTTTGACATCAACCATCCTAAGTGTATCTTGATCTATCATATTCAAGGAAAAGTTAGTAAACTTCATACATAGCCCATGTTGGACACCAAGTCACTAATAACCTGACAAAACTTCGAAGTGCATATTGGATACTTCTCAAACATGTCAAAAGTTAGATAATGACTAAAACTTTGGCACTTTTCAATACTTCAATGACACATCCAACAATTTTGAGAAGTACTCGAAACCCCATGTCCATCAATTATTGAAGAGCACAAAGTTAAGGAAGAGAATGAACAAACATGTGACCTTGGAGAAGTCATTGTCAACCAAACATTGCATTGGGGTGTTTGATATTGAATCATCAGAATTTGGTTTATTTAAATTGCTTGATGATGATTTAGGTTGTTTTCTTGATTTTTTTTTTGTTATGTATATTTACACAATTTCAACTGAATCTTTATTATTGGAGATCTTTGTCTGTATAACTAACAATACTAAATAGCACTTGAGAAGATTAATGACTGTATCACCCTTGCATTGTAACCATTTTATACTGTTGAATTTGTATTTCATAATTGTATTATAACATCCATTTCATTATTATTATTCTATATCCCAATAACCTTATTGCTGCATTGGAATATCTGTACTTGTATCCATATCAATGCTTCCTGGGGTTCAAACTGTTCCTTGACCTGTTGTCCATTGAGGCATTAACCATAATAACACCATCAAGTACAGAGCATCTTTCCCATTATAATTGAATTTTGTATTTACCTAAAGAATCTCTGCCATCCTTGGCCTCACTAGAAGTCTCTTTGCCATTCACAGCAACCTGATTTTCAGTAGCAATATAGGTAAATCAGCTGCATAAAACATTTTTCACACAGAAGAAAATCCCATCAACAAGAGATGCAAAGGTTAGATGCTGTAAGAATAAATTATCTACAAACGATTCTCAGCAAATTTGGAATCCAAAAACGAACTAGAAACTACCTACAGATATGCAAATAGATTGATTATCACAAATTAAATATGCCGCCAAGTATTCAAGCCAGATGCACCAATGCATTCTTGATATAATCTAACAGTGGAATAGCAAATAGTGTGCAATACAACTTAGAAGAACGGAAAGCGGGCATACTGATTACCAAATTGCATGCTTTGATAGCCTCAATTATGAAATAGTGAAATGGCAGATTAACATGTATGGTTTTTTTTACCATAGATGGTTCCTTCATGGCATTCAGTAGTAGCGTCACTCTATTACTAAACTTGTAAGCTGCAGAATGAAAACAAGTTTCTAAACTTGGATCACGGGTGTTTAGTATTGCGTAACGTCGTGGTCCTGAAAGTTATGAATAACTTGTAGGATGTATGAGTTACTTTAGACAAGTCATTTCTCCACAAATTCCAGAATAAAAAGATTCTCTATATGTCACAAGGCTTTTGAACTTTAAAACGGCATCGTGGCTTGCATGCATAATTTTTTTCTTAATAGATTAGGAAAAATAATTGGAAGATAATCAAGTGTCGTAACAACAATTAGGATGTTAGGTAGAAATAGAATAAGAGCTACAAGTATGACTTATTACTGATAAACTGCTTATAACAATGATATGCATTACTAGAAAAGTCCTGCCAGCAGTCAAGGCAAATGTCAGGAATGATAATGGTGTTGATGAAAACCAATAACTAGATCAAGACAACTAAAAGAACACCATTTCTTTCATATACTTCAGTCAATCATGCCCCTGTCCTTTTGACCATTTAAGTATATCAACTAAACTATGAAGCCTTAGATCACAGCAATGAAGCCAATGCACTCTTGGTAGGGTCTAGGACCCCACTGAGCCATCACATGACCATGCATATGTAAGGAGTGTACAGGCTATAAAACCCACAATTCCATGCTGCCAGGAATATGTAAGTGACTTTCCACTGTGCTCTAAGGACTTTGTGAAGCTCAAATGCAAATGATTTACATATTTAATACCCCTCCTAGTTGTTTTCTCTGTTTTGCTTACATATCCGCCTACTAATAATATGACATTTTTCTCTCTCGAGCATCACCATAATTCACAATTGTTCAACCCTTCCACAACACAAATGACAAAAACGACCACTGCCGACACCAGTAGTGGCTTACTTTCCACACTTGTTTTTCACTTTTTCCTCCTTTTCAGTACAAAACCTTATATTCACATTTTTTCAGCCCATAATGTGAGCAACATCATGCATGACACCATCCTTTCAAATTTGGATGACATTCTTTACTGAATCATGACACTGATTTGAGAAGCATGTATTTGACAGTATAAGTGATCAATAATCATCGAACATTTCAATGTAAAAAGTTGTCATACGATTGTCAATAGAAAAGGCATACCATGTATGGTTTGTCCTTTTTAGAAATAGCTTACCTTATGTTTAAAATTTTCATTCTAATAGCTGATGTTTTCAAATTTTTCAATGATTAACAAGTTCTATGCTTCTATTAATACCCAGTTGAAATCAAATATTAGGTCAAAATTAGGGAAACAACTTTTTCTTATTTCCTTTTGGAGGTAAGATGGGAGGGATAGTTTGGGGGATTGGATCCATGTTGTTGGATGCATCCGGATTGATTTATCCACTTAACAATTCATCTGGTGACTTCAAGGTCTCCGAAGAAACCACCAGTAAGAATCAAACATTTCTAGAGAAATCCATTGAGAAATTCTTAGATAGCAAGCACTAGCTCCAGATGTGACTTCATAAGAGCAATCAAAGATAAGATTGAAGAGAATGAAACACATGAATAGTCATTATGTTTGGGGATTGCACACGCGATGTTGAACTAATCAAGAAAAGAATTGAATAGGAATCTTCCGATCATCGTTAGGAATATGATCCCAATTCAATACTAAGAAGTCTGAACTAATTGAATACTTGTGTCGAAAATTCCCGGGCAGTGAGTGTGGTAGTAATCTGTTACCATCATTGACAATTGAATGGCAATTCATGCATAACTAGCCCAATTGGGAGCTGGCAAAAGCATAGCTAGTCCAGGCAGTTAGAACAGGCCACTACTAGCTCTCCGGAGGGAGAGGGAGGGGTGAAGATAGAGAGAACGAGCCTCTATACATTGGCGGTTACTACACGCATACTTTCTCCATTCCACGTAGAGATCACGCGAATACACATAGTAATAAGGGGATTGCGCCCCAGCGATCAGTTAAAGAGGCTGAATAGTAAATTTTCATATATATAGATGTATAGGAACAGCAAAGGCACGCACACAAGCAAGCAATTGTCTACCTGGTCACAAAACATATTCTGTAATTGAGCACAAATCGCACTTTGTAATAATCAAGCCGGGACAATCAGCACTAATGAAGAGCAATGCGAGGGGAGCGAGGTATGCAAAAAATCTTAACCTTCTTCGAACTTCGTGATTGGGACGCTGCCTTTCTCTTCTGATATTTTTTTCTTCTGCCCTGACTCCCACAGTACTCCTCATCCTCGCCCGCTTCCAAACAATCTCTCTCCCCTTTTCTATCACAATCTTCCTCCTCTTCCCGAGGCTTGGGAGGAAACAATGTTGACTGAACTAGCCGCCGGCCGACATGTTTGAGATCTGACGGCCCTGGATCGACAGCAGCTGAAGCTTCCATTAGATCGGATGAATTAGCTGAATCAGGGATTTCGAAGTCAGGTAATTCTTGAAATCGATTTGGGGATTTCAGAAAATAGCATGATTCAACGAGAGAGTACAAAAGATATTGGAATTCAGGACATGGTTCCCGCGCGGTTGGCGAAAATCCTAATCGGATTGTCGCCGGGGGACCTATGGCAACCGGTAACCGGTGAAACGAGTAAATTTGGTTCGCTTTGGTACAGGGGAAATTTTATACATAGTATTATATAT
>JAODPA010116918.1:0-18685 GCA_025585075.1 Nepenthes mirabilis
GATAATCCAAAATCAAATTGAAAATAAAAAATTTAATTACAGTCAGACTTTGAAGCCGAATCAAACAGTTAGACTTTGAAGCCCAAAATTATTCTAATTTTGGGTTCGTCTTTGGTGGGTTTGATTCGTTTTAGTATAGACTGATAATTGCGTCGCCGGTCCGTCGTGGATAAGTACTTCTATTACCCGGTCGCATTTACTGGTAGTTTATTCGCCGGCACCGACGCCGTCGCCGGCTTTCGAAGGCTTCCAGAAAACAGTCTGCAGGTTCTCTCGTCGTCTCTCTCTTTCTAGCACCATCGATTGATTACTAATTTTCTACTCCCAATTGCTTTCTTAGCGTGTACTGCGAAAAGACGCGTAAACGTTGAATTGTCCTTTGGGTGGTGGAATTTGTTAGATTTGATTTTTCGTCTGAGATAAGCCACTTATTACTCATCCATGATTAAGACGTTTTCTTTCTAATTATTAGTTTCATATTCTACTGTCTGCCGTGTGAAAACGGGCACGACGCCCTTCTTACTTTATTTAGGGCTTATGAATCTCATCATGATGCTTGCATATTTAATTGAAAAATTTTTGATTCCAAATAAAATCCGACTGACCATGGCTTCTTCGTCGACTTATTATTTTTTAGATATTAATTTTACATTATCATCCTTAGAACACCATTTATATATTCATTCTAAGTATTTATATACTCATTCTGCTTCGAAATCACTGTTCAAATAGGAAGAAATGGTGGTATCAACATCAACTATGATGTTCTGGCGACGTCAGCGTTGAATTTAGAACACAACGAGTGAAGTTTTAACCACTTGTCGTCCACTGCTCCTTGTCTTGGAAATTTCACATTTTCTTGAAGCAATTAGTTTCTAGAAGCTCATCACTCTTGGAAAGGTGATGGATAGGTTGGAATTCATATGATACAGTGTGAATTCATATGATACAGTGTAAATTAAGCCTCTTGACATCCTTAGTCACACATTTTTCTGATTGAACACGGGTAACAATAAACAAAATATACAATCAAGCATATAAGTTGTATAAATAATTTTACGTGAAAACTCTTTTTAGCTAATAAAAAAATTATATGAACTAATATCTAAAATATCTTCACTAAATCTTGAGATTTAGTTATAAATAATACATTTAAGCGAGTTCCTTTACAGCCACAATATATGTGAAGAACTTGTTAATACTAGTAATCGAATAAAAGAATACAATAAAAAATGAATAATAAATCGGTAGAATGTTCTGTAACCGAAACTAGAATGATATACTTGAATTTAGTAAAGTATAGAATCGAATCAAACTTCATATGGGTGCCTAAGGCTTTTCTTTCTTCTCTTTTACCGTATCTCTTTCTTCCTTGTAGTGCTCATTGGTGTTTGTGATATAACCGTAAAATCAGAATATGATACTTACAGTCCATGCAGTCTTTGAGCAGCCATCACACTGTTGGAATTCTTCCCAACTCTACAGCATAAGCTAGTAGCTCTCAACTGGCTCATGAAATTTTCTCCAAACTGTTTCGTTCGATTGAACGTCGCGTGGAAATTCTTAAACACCTCTTTCCTGATTTTCTTTCAAACAAAAACGTCGCATGAATTTTACACGAAATATTTTGACTGCTTTAAAAACAAAAAACTACAATAAGTGAAACTCGCAAGGAAATGATTCAAAAGTTGACAGAAAATTTTAAGTAGTAAAAGTTGATTGGCTGCACTAACCAGATGTCTGAGCTCGGATGAAAGATGCCCGCCTGCTCCCTTTAAATTTAAGATAATAAATTTTCACCTAATAAAATCAACTTGACGAAGTCTTCATTTTGATTAGTCAAGTAGAAAAAGTGATAGTGACTGCATTATTTTACATTAAGTGTCGACGTTCTAAAGGTGAAGGAACAACAAAGCAAGTAAATGATTATAATATTTTAGGATAAAAATCAAGTTAGAAAAAAAAAAGAAGAAGAAGAAGAAGAAGCTGGTTCTATTATGATCTTATATCTAAAATATCTTCACTAAATCTTGAGATTTAGTTATAAATAATGCATTTAAGCGAGCTCCTTCACAACCACAATACATGTGAAGAACTCGTTAATATTAGTACTAACATTCTCTAGCAATCGAATAAAAGAATATAACGAAAAAATGAACAATAAATCGATAGAATGTTCTGTAACCAAAACTAAAATAATATACTTGAATTTAGTAAATTATAAAATCGAATCAAACTTCATACGGATGCCTGAGGCTTTCCCTTCTTCTCTTTTATCCTATCTCTTTCTCCCTTGTGGTGCTCATTGGTGTTTGTGATATAACCGTAAGATCAGAATATGATACTTATAGTCCATGCAGTCTTTGAACAGCCATCATCACACTGTTGGAATTCTTTCCAACTCTACAGAATAAGCTAGTAGCTCTCAACTGGCTCATGAAATTTTCTCCAAACTGTTTCGTTCGATTGAACGTCGCGTGGAAAGCCTTAAACACCTCTTTCCTGATTTTCTTTCAAACAAAAACGTCGCATGAATTTTACACGAAATATTTTGACAGCTTTAAAAACGAAAAACTACAATAAGTGAAACTCACAAGGGAATGATTCAAAAGTTAACAGAAAATTTTAAGTAGTAAAAGTTGATTGGCTGCACTAACCAGATGTCTGAGCTTGGATGAAAGATGCCCGCGTGCTCCCTTTAAATTCAAGATAATAAATTTTCACCTAATAAAATCAACTTGACGAAGTCTTCATTTTGATTAGTCAAGTAGAAAAAGTGATAGTGACTGCATTATTTTACATTAAGTGTCGACGTTCTAAAGGCGAAGGAACAACAAAGCAAGTAAATGATTATAATATTTTAGGATAAAAATCAAGTTAGAAAAAAAAAAGAAGAAGAAGAAGAAGAAGCTGGTTCTATCTTTTTTTTTTCATGAGAGTTGGAAAATGGGAGTTGTCAATGGATGGCATTTGCCAGCTGATCTTTGGTTCTACTTTGATATTCGTTTACATGAATATCTTAAACGCAGCCGATACTTTAACACCTGCACAATCCCTTATTGATGGGAAGACATTGATTTCATCTGGGCAAGTCTTTGAATTAGGATTCTTCAGTCCTGGAAATTCCGAGAGCCGTTATCTCGGCATATGGTACAAGAACATCCCACTTACTGTCGTGTGGGTTGCAAATAGGAATCGTCCATTAGCTGATAAATCTGGGGCTTTGAACATAACTAGTGATAATAATCTTGTTCTTGTAAACAGAAATGGTAGCATCTTCTGGTCTACGAATTCCACCATTGGAGCTTCTCCGAGTTCAATTGCTCAAATACTCAATTCTGGAAATCTTGTTTTGAGGGATGCTAATAGTAAGAATGATTCAGGGAATTACTTATGGCAGAGCTTTGATCATCCTGCTGATACCCTTTTGCCTGGCATGAAGATCGGGTGGGAGCTGAAGACCAGCATGAACCGAATCTTAACTTCATGGACGAGCTCGGATGATCCTTCGACCAGTAATTGCAGCTGCAGCATCGACCGCAAGGTGCTTCCGCAGATAGTAATTCGGATGGGAGCAACCGAGTTGTTTCGAACTGGGGAATGGTATGGCGATCGATTCAGTGGCAGACATATGGTGGCGCCGGATTCAGTATTCAATGCAGTATTTGTATACAACTTTGAGGAAGTTTACTTCACAATTGAGGTAGTTGATCCTGCCATTTTTACAAGGTTTTATTTATCTCAAGATGGCTATCTTGATGGGTACATAACGAACGATCGGCTTCAATGGAAACTTCTTTTCACCATCCAGGAGGATAAATGCGATACTTACAATTTCTGCGGGGCTAACGCGATTTGCGATATTAATTTGGAACATAATTGCAAGTGCTTGAGTGGATTTGAGCCGAATTCTTCCAAAGATTGGGCTGTATTCAACACTGCTGGTGGGTGTGTGAGGATTTCACCTCTTGATTGCGGAAAGGGAGAAGGGTTTATCAGATATAGTGGGGTGAAATTGCCTGACGTAGTTGATTTGAAGGAGAACATCAGCATAGGTTATAAGGATTGTGAGGCGTTTTGCTTAAAGAACTGTTCTTGTTTAGCTTATGCACATTCAAACAGCAGTGGCAATGAGCAGGGGTGCTTGTTTTGGTATGGCGATTTGGTTGATATCAGATATGTATTGAGTGATTATGGACAAGATCTTTATGTACGACTCTCTGCCTCGGCACTAAGTATGTTACTTTTTCGTCCTTCTTTGGGGTTATTCTTCACTTTTGATTTTATCTCGATAATGAATACTAGTCTTTTGTTCATTGCTGACTTGCATCATGTTGTCTCCATGTAATCTTGTGTCCGAAATTAGCATTCTCTCGGGGTCTATTTGTTGGAGATGGTCAACCCAAGCTTTGTCAACGTAAATCCGAGAACTAACCTCCGCCTGAATCAAAATACCAAAACCTTTGCTTGAATCTGCAAATGGTAAAATCAGGGACCTTGAGTTTGTAAAATATCCACTATAAATATGAGTTTAGTTATACAAACCACCAACACCGCATTTGGTTTCACCATAATATTAGTAAACCAAGCTAAGAACTGTAAGAGATTAAATACCCAAATATAATAAAAGTTAGAACAAAATTTAGAATCCAAATAATTGGCAAAAATTTATTCTTCTCTTTCTCTCTCCTCTGCTCTCCTTGGTGCCCAATAAGGTGCCTGAATCTTACACTTTGTGCTCTAAAATCTGCACTGAGCATTTTTATGAGTGTTTGCTCGAGCGAGCTTTGGGTGATCCTCCTACGAAGATCCATGCAACTGTATTGAATCTCTCTCTCTTCCTCCCTCTCTCTCTATATATAATGGACATAAAACTCACAATAGAGTAACCCATTCAAATACTATTATAGGCCAAATTCCTCATAAGCTATCTATCCACCATCCAAAACATGCAATTGCTTGATGAATTAATTTGTTATTCATAAGATTGAGCCTAATGATGCTTGTGTGCTAAGTTGCTAACTATTTGCTGCTTGTGGCTTTTCTTAGAGTCAATGTCTGATTCTAGAAGGAGAAGGCGGCAATTGGCATTGATAATAATCTTATCCGTATCATCTGTGCTACTTCTTGTGGGTTTAATAACCTTGTACGTGGTACAAAAGAAGAGGAAGAGGAAGAAAATGTATACAACAGGTATGGGTTTATGTTTTTTTTTTAATGGATGAATTTTTCATAAGAAGAAGACTATCTATGTCTGATTTTCTTCATGCCTCACTATACGAGAGTTTCATTTACTAACCCTCCTTTTTTCACTCTTCACGGGTAATAATCAAAACTTCATCTATAGTTTGTTATTTGGATGCGGCAAAATTTGACTCCCTCCCTAGGAGATTCGTTAAGTTCTTCCCAAATTTTTGGCTCCTTATAAACTAAATCTAATACTGATTATTAAATTCACCTAAAATATTAAATTATGGGTGGACCTTAATAGCAACCCTCCTAATGTTTCCCGAGAATTTCAAAAGTAGAAGATTGGAGATGATTTTTTTTTAATTAAAAAAGAAGCAGCCCATTGTATTCATCTTTTACGTCGTATAGTTTTGTGTAATAACATTATATGTGAAATTTATAATATATTAGAGCAATTTTAAACACGTGTGAATATATTTGTAGATGAATGACTTGACAAATCAATGTATATGAATTAAGAATATGATCTTCACAAAAGTGGTAACGAATGAGAGTGAGAGTTTATACATGTGAAATTTAAATATTTTGACAATAAAAATATGATATGCATGAGTATTTGAAATAATAAATACTCTATAAAGTAGAAAAAAATCAACAATAAAGAAAATGAGTCTTAAGATGCACTTGTCTTAATTTCAATTTCATCAAAATTTTGCTTGGATTCCCTTCTATTAGCCTTATGTAGTTTTTTCTCACTCTTTCTCTCTTTTCTTTTAAAATTTAGTAGAAAATGACCAAAAACTAGCCGGATAAGACTTAAATAACAGATTGGTACACGTACATTCATCAAGCGCATATCAGGTGCCACGGCTAAACACTATAACGCACGAGCATCACTTCAGAGGTGCGTCAGGCATGAGCTTTCTGCCACAATGTGCTCAAGCGTCCATTGGATATACATAAAGCGTGAACACACTATAAAACGCACTCAAATTACAGTCAAATGCCTGCTAAGCATGACCTCTCTATTCAGAATATGCATATACACACATTAGGCCAATTAGGCATCACTCAACCTCACGTGGCCCGGTCAAAATGTTGATTCTAACCCAATTCTTCATTTGATCTCAAACTTTACTTATTCTAATCTAATTACTCATGATCAAAACTATAAATTTAAACTCGCACTTCATAGCCCAACGTCTTTCTCTTAATTTCAAAGAGTTTGTTTTTATAAACTCAACCTCCAATTATAGTAAAATAATCTTACTGCAACGCAAAAAAATCTTTGCAAATACTTGAAATCATCCCACCTACCGTGACCAAAGGGCAAAAGCACATCGTTATTTTGTATGTTTTGCCCACATTGTTTAAGCTGATGATCTGAATTTCTTGTCTTGGTTAAGAAATATGGAGAAATTGCTTCTTCTCAGGTAACCAATTATTCAAAAATCAACGATGCCATAATACCGACAGTGATGAAGAAGATGATGGAGAGCTTCCGGCATTTGATTTGGCCACAATTGCTGCTGCAACTACGGATTTTTCTTTTGGGAATAAAATTGGAGAGGGTGGCTTTGGCCCTGTTTATAAGGTGATTTGACTTAATTCTGTCAACGGCTGAAATTTGAAATTAGAATTACAATTTTAGACTTAATTTTAATTATGTTATTTGACTCTAGGCAAAATTAAAATTCTGATTTTATGAATAATTTCTTAAAATTGAAAAATAGTATAGGATAATTTTTTATAAGTTTTAAAGGTTGATTAAATAATTGTAATTTAAATGTTGAAAATTATCAGTCAATTAAGTATATTGAANCATATCACAACTTTATTTTTTGCTCAGAATTGTAATTCTTTATACAATCTAAACAATAGGCCTTAAATTTTTCCCAATTTTAATTCTAACAAAATCAAAATTACACTTTCATTTCTAAATTCTAATTTTAATTTTGCAATTCAAATAATCAGAGAAGAAATATAATCTCTTTTTTTTTTGGGAATGATCTTCTTATTTTGCAGGGAATTTTATCTACGGGACAAGAAATTGCTGTGAAAAGGCTCTCACAGACTTCTGGGCAAGGCCTTAATGAACTAAAGAATGAGATCATTTTGATGTCTAAACTCCAGCATCGCAATCTTGTCAGACTCTTGGGTTGCTGCATTGAAGGGGAAGAAAGGATGCTAATATATGAATACATGGCAAATGGGAGCCTTGACACCTATATATTTGGTTTGATCCTCTAATTTATTCCATTCGAGTTCTAATTTATTTCTAAGATGAGGAACATGGATGAGAATATCTTTATCGGCTATAGCTATATCGGTACTGATTGTTTTGGGCGATACCAACGAAATCAAAAATATGGGCCGATATATCGTGATATTATTGCGTTATTGAAAAATAATGGTATTATAATTCCCGATACTAGTTCGATCGTCTAATTTATTTGATCCAAGTTCTAATTTACAACAAAGATACGAACATAGATATAGATATTGATATCGGTCACAATCGTATTTGTATTGACCATGTCAGGTGTGTTAGATTTTAGTCATTTCTTTGTAAGTGTTATAACAAATGGATAATTATCGAAAGGTTGTGAGATATTTGTGTGAGGATTATGATATAATTGATATAGATATCATGGACATTCCAAATTAGACGAGATTTGATTTTTTTTATTAGAAAAAATTTTATTTTATTTGATTTTGATTTTATTTAAATGATTTTATTTGAGAGTTTTTCATTGGTGAGATTTTATTTTTTCTATCTTAAAAAAGTATGTCATATTATTTCTTAATTTTGAGATATTATAATATTTTATTTTATTTTTATCTAAGAAAAATGTGTCATATTATTTCCTAATTTTGAAATAACGTTAATTAGGAAAGTGTCTCTATTTTACCTAGGATGAAAGTTCTTCATGTAAGAATCCCAATTCTATTGTTAAATATATAATTGACGAGTTAAATAAAATTTGAGTGTATTATTGTGTTTCTTGTGTTTACTATTTGGTGATTAACGTTTGACTCGGGGTTCGGATTTTGTTCCGCTGCTCCGGGTTGTGTGTATCCGAATCTAACCTCAACAAAGTGACACTTCTAATATCCGAAATATCGACCAATATATTACAATATTATTACAGGGTTGAAAAATATTAGAATCACAACCGTTGATACTAATGTATTTTAATTGATATTTTACATACTGGCTAATATGTGATTGTATGATAATGAATTTTATGTTCTTTATAACTTTTGTCTCCATCCAAACAAAGTTCTTCCTTTGATTTGTTGGGATGTTATTTATCAATTGAAACAGATAAAGAGAGGAGGAAACATTTACTATGGAATGCCCGGTTCAAGATCATTTCATGGATTGCTCAAGGACTTCTGTATCTTCATCGAGATTCAAGATTACAGATCATCCATAGAGATCTTAAAGCGAGTAACATTTTGTTAGACGGTGAAATGGAACCGAAAATATCAGACTTTGGATTGGCAAGAATGTTTGGTGGCGATAAAGCTGGAACAAAGACTAGAAGGGTTATGGGAACATAGTAAGTGACAAGAACTGATGAATTCCTGAAAAACTTTTATACAATTTAGTCAGTTTCTTATGTTTCGACATGGTATACAGTGGTTACTTGTCACCGGAATATGCTGTTGACGGGCATTTCTCCATTAAATCCGATGTATTCAGCTTCAGAGTTCTTGTTCTTGAGATCATCAATGGTGCAAGAAACAGGGGATTTTATCATCCTGGACATGGCTTCAATCTTCTTGGACATGTAAGTGAAGGTATTTTACATTATCTTGTAGTGGGTGATGCTTCTTCCAGATGAATCTTTCTGCTGTTGATGACACAGCAATAATAATAAATCCTTCTGCTGTATTTGAAATCAATACTTTAACTCGAACTAATTATGATCAACTCTATGAATCTTTTTTCGTCATTTTATTTGATTTAGTTTCAGTCATTCCAAAGTACTAACAATTTTAAGTCATTTTTTATCATTTTCATAAATCTATCTCTTCATTTCTTTTCTTCATGCACAATTAGCTTATACTTATTTACAGATATTTCATTTTGCCTATGTTTTAATTATCTAACTTATCATATACGTCATTAACTCGTATTATTTTCTATAGCTGCAAATTCTAGACTATTAGAGATCTAGGAGATTAGTGACATCAAAATAATAAATAATTGTACAATAAAATACCAAATTTTTTTAATATCTTCATGGGGGAGATATTGGGGGTGATTGCTGAAATTCTACGGAGCAGAGGCTGGTTCTCTACAGTGGAGATGGCTGAGGCACAGGCAGAGGGTGTGTTGGTTTTCTGGTTGAAGGGCTTGAATTCTTTGCGGTTATAGAGAACTTGGATGAAAAAGGTGGTTTCTATTGATCTTTCGTTTTAGATTTTGGCTAGCATGGGAAGAATTCGTCCTTGTTCAGTACTTTTTGCATTGGGATGGGAAGAATCAGCCACAATTTTGGTTTTTCTTCATTGGTATATTTGTTTGGATGTTTTTGTTATTTTGGCTTGGACATGCCCCAACTAGTTTGGCTACCCTGGTGGCTCTCATTTTTGTCCAAGGGAAGGAGCCTGGCTTTTGTATATCTTTCCTTTTCTTTTTTTTCAATACAAATCTAATTACTAAAAAGCATAGGATCCTATTTACCTACAGAAAAAAACCATAGCATCTTATAAAATTTCTAACAATCCAAAACTCCGATTCTCTCTTTCTATGAGTTCCAAATTGCTTTCCTATAAAATTTTCCCTTTGATTTCAGAGGTAATGTACAAACATGAAGTTCTGCTGATGCATTTCTCCATCTGACCAACCCGCCTAATATATGTCACCTTGTAATCAATTTCTCCATCTTCATAAAATAAAACTAACAAAATTCGTTCAATCAAGAGGATTGCAAAAACAGAATGGGAACAGAGATGAGAGGATAATGGTTTAGTGTGGAACTAACCAGCATCTCTGACACAGAGAAGTATATGGTCCACAATAAGAGACACCAAAGAACGTCCCGCCGCTTTTGTTGATTGCTGCCAGGTAACAAGAAAGAGAAGGAAACTTAAAATCAGCCTGCTATTTTTTTTCCACCAATAGATCTTCTCAAAAGGAAATGCGGGAAAGGCATATTGGAACCTGCCAAGTCTTTGGATCCACATCTCCTCTATTGAGACAGACATATAAGCCAGTAAGGAAGCGAAGAAAAGCACCTAGACCTGCTCATGACACCATGCCACGACTAATGTTTAACACCTGTTTTCAAAAGACCAAAGACAGAATAGCAATACTTTTGACCTGGTTCACTTAAAGCAGGGCAAACAGCTTCACTAATGTGTAGATGGACCTCAAGCCCTAGGGGATCATTGAGCTCTGTACTTTGTACTGTAATCTGATCATGAACACAAAGTAAGCACTCAGACAAGACCCTTCCAGAGAAAAAACTAATGCTCTCTACTACACCATTTTCCACAAGAAAGCAAATGTTCACAAACAAGCCAGTTGAAAGAATCAAGTAAGCATTATTACATAAGCCTGCCCTGAGATTCCTTCAAGAAACCGCTCTCCACCAAAGAAAACACACTTTGCACCATCATCATCTCTCTTGCTTTCTCCCTCTTCAATGCATGAAAGACGAGCATCCAGAAACATGTCCGGATGAGGAAGAAGATCAATAGATAAAGAATCCCATTGAAGTTTCTGTATAAAAAAGATTTGAGGGAGGGGGTAAACAAAGTCATTAAATAATAATGCAAGTTAGTTAGAAAACTGGGAAGTCAAGCAACAGCATTCACCTTTGTGTGTGTATGTGTGCGTGCACGTAGAAGAGAGTCATGGAGAGAACACGAATGGAAATATCAAAATCAATTGCAGCCATATAAATATTGAACATATTAAATAATACGTATCAGGATTGAATATATCGAAGAAATAAAATTTTAAAAATCGTAAATTGACAGACAAATATCCGTTGATACATCGTAATATGTGATTGATATGGCAACATATTGCAATTTTTCCGCATCATAAAAGGGCCAGACAATTATATATTGGCCAATAAATTAGGTATCGACTGATATTTTAATTAATGGGAGAGAGAAAATATTATGTTAAAATGGATATGCAGCAAAGAGGGAAAGGTAGGTAAGGAAACAAAAACATTCAATAAAATTTTCAGGCAAAATCAAGGATCAATCATTTTATCTGAAGAAGTCCCAGAGCCTTTTTGTTTAAGGCTGGGAAGGGTCCTAAACCTGTTTAGTTAGTACAATTTGAAGTTTAAAGAATATTAGTACTATTCTCTTAATGCTAAAAGAACTTTTCTGAAATTGTAGAAACGATAAAAGCAATTCATTAGCCAAATGTTCCAACCCAGAAGATAAAAATAAAATAAATAGCTTTATACTTTTCCAATCCATTTCCCTCAAATAAAAAGACAAGGATAATATAAGTCAAAAGTTGCTAAATGATACGAAGTTTCTATTATAAATGACAATATAGGGTCTGGGAAAGTAAACAAGGCCTCAAACATATCCGACAGAAACAATTACTCAGCCATTTTGACGGTGTCTTAGTCAGAGACCACTAGGCAAATATAATTAATAACAGGAATACCAAAGAAAACAAGGGCCAAGAAAAAGAGAGGTCATCATAGGGTCAGTGATAGCAAACAAGGCCTAAGGCCTATTCAACAGAAATCATTAGTCAGCCATAGTTTAGGGTGTCTTAATCCAAGATAGCTGGTAAACATTACTGATCACAGGAATGCTCAAGAAATCAAGAAAATGAGATGATGTTGTGATTTCTGTTGTTCAAACCGTCTTTATATTAACAAACGGAAAAGAATGTTTCATAACCAACCCAATCAATGAGAATGATTGATGATCATAAGTATAATAAAGACAACCATGACACTGTAAACAAATTACAACAATAAGAACAAAAGTGCCAAGAAAAACGGATAGTTAGAAGAAAACTGAAGCATGATTTAATAATCAATGAGTGGCTGAACAGTTCCACAGAATGAATAAAGAAAACAAAGCATTTCAGACACATGCAAGCTCGCATGATTACTTTGAACACATATCTGAAATGTTTATTGCTGGAGAAATCCCTCGCTTCCTTGAGATTGACAACCTCTTTCAAAAAGGTTGAGTAATAAGTACTTGATATTGCTAAGGACACCAGGAGATGTTATAGTGTAAGAATCCAAAGCCTAACCTGCCAGTTCTCATTGGTTGTATAGAGCAAAAGATTTCTTACAGTAATAGATGCCATGGGAGGTGTCCTAGCAAAAGAAATAAATTGATCACAGTGATTAAGAAATGCAGGATAATGGTTCATAACATCATTTTTCTGTTTTGTTTGAGGCTAGTAGTAGGTCCAAATGCCATGAATCCAAGGTCTATTTTAGTGGAGTGATACTTATAATTATGTGTTAATCGTAGAATATGATATTAAGAAATATTGTTGTGTGGGACACTGAGCTTAACATGTTACAAGGAGAGTTAGAGATTCTTCAAAGACAGTCAATATAGAGAGAGTTTGGGATTTTTTGGAACTAGTATCTATTTTGGAAGTTACGAATTCTTGTATTGGCTGTTAAGACACTACACACTCATAGTGGGATAGTCCTAAGAGTTCATGGATTTGGTCGAATATAAAACATAATAATGTACATTATTTTTGGTTTGGTGATAGGCCTTGATGGTAGATCCTTTTAGTAGTCATGAGTCATGGTTGCGATGTGTCATAAAGTCTTAGATAAAGTATGGTTACTTCTATGATATTATTGCAGTTTTTGTATATCATGATGTTGTTATCTGAGAAGGTAATTATTTATTTCATTGTTGATTGTAAAACATACTTAGTTTTTGGCTCACTTTTATATTTTATTGACTCTAGAGTAGTACAAAACAAGAGAGCTAGTTGGTGATTACTCAATTGTTGAGGAGTGTATAGATAGATGACCCAAGAGAATAGCTATTTTTTTCTAAGCATCAAAAGGTTTACATTTTCATAGAGGATAATTGGTCCTTATCTCGGGGATACTTCCCTTAGAGTTTTAGTGTAGTTGGATATTCTTTTATCACCTTGATATGCATGAGGGAATTTAACTTTATTATTGATGTTTTGATTTTGATAGTAATAATTATGATGATGAGTTTATGTTTTAAAGGCTTCACGCAGGTGGTTTGAGCTGGGTTCAGGGGTTTTGAGTCTAATTCGTTGCACTTGATACCTTTTGGAAACATTATTATGTGCACATCACAAAATCATGCCTTCAGTGAAGTTAACTAATAAGCCTATTTTTTGACCACATAATTATTTTGTCCCAGGGGGCCAAGCTATCAAAATGTAAGGAATAAGAGCAACTTTGATACCTTTTGAGCACATTGTCAATTGCATGTTGCAAAATTGCATCTCAAATGAAGATGAGTTAACATAATTTGTGAATCTAGTGTTTGTAAAATGTAAGATGAGGATTGCAGGAAAACGATGTTATGTTTTTATTCAGAATAACTTTTTCATACATACACGAATAATTGAGAATCTGTATATACAAAGTATACAATATATTTATCCCACTGAATTAAACTAAATTTAAGCCACTAAACTGATGTTAACTAACTGTGTTAATTTACTGAATAGGAAACAAATATATGATGAAGCTGATCTGTGTGATGGCAATTTATCCAATCATCTTCAAGGACTTGGGGATGGAGAACTTGTTAATAAGAACCTGTGGATGATAAGCAGAAGCATATATGGCCACAAGACATCCTCTTCAACTATTAACATAAGCTGAAGTAAGTCTGTATACCCAAAATCAGATTACCAGCTCAATTGTCCACATGTAACCAACCATAGAGTGTGTGAGAAGTAGAAGCACATGTGTACGGGCTTATATATGAGAATTATATCATATGTGTAGCTGCATCCAATGGAACAGTGACATGAACCTTAATAGAACAGTAGAACTAGTGGACAGAACATGAAATAGAATAGCAACTTTTCTTCTTCTTTTTATAAGAACATCGGCAGCAGCTTCTCTTCTTCTTCTTCTTCTTCTTCTTCTTGAGTGATATTAATATTTAATATCCCCCTTAAGATGGAAAATAAATATCATGAACTCTCATATTAGAAAATAAAAATTGTAGGTGAGAAGAAGGAATGAATTGCGTTTCAATGATTCCTTCTTGAATTTTGTCATGAATGAGATGACAATTTATCTTAATATATTCAATTCTTTCATGAAAGACAGGATTAGCAACAATGCATAATATAACTTGATTATCACAAGATAAAATAGCAAGCTGTGGATGAAAAATAAGTAAATCATGAAGCTAGTGTTTGATCCATATAATCTTACAGCAGGTAGAGGACATAGATCTATACTTAGCTTTTGCAAAGTTACAAGAGACCATAGATTATTCCTTTGTTTTCCAAGATACCACAGAATTCCCAATAAAAATACAAAAACAAGTAGTAGACCTTGGAGTATCAGAACACGAAGCCCAATCAGAATCACAATAGGCACAAGATTGAGGAGAGGCTGCAGAATAGAATAAAAGTCCTTGAGTTGGTGTATTTTTTAAATACTTAATAACTTATATGCCGGTTGTAGATAGGGAACCAAAGGAGTAACTATAAACTGACTAAGAATAGTCACGACAAAGGAAATATCTGGTCTAGTAATGACTAGATGCAAAAGTCTTCCAATTAGTTCTCTATATGTAAAAAGATCAAATTGAAGTTCTCTATTGTTTTAGAAAAGTTCAAAATTCTGCTCCAAAGGAATTTTACTTAGTTTGCATCCAAGTAAATTAGCATCACAAAGAAAATCAATAATATATTTTCTTCGACAATTATGAATACCTGAATTATTTATTGCTACTTTAAGGACAAGAAAATATTTCAAATGGCCCAAATTTTTTATCTAAAAATGTGATTTAGTATTGTCTTTGAAATGTGATATCATATTGACTTCGTTAGAGGCAATCAATATAAAACCAACATAGACAAGTATAACCACAAATAAGAAAAAGTGCTTTTGGTAAATGAGCTATAATCTGTCTGAGACTGAAGAAATCCATAGCCAGCCAAACAAGAAGAAAATTTGTTATATCATTGTCTAGAAACTTATTTCCAGCTATGCAAACTTTTCTTTAATTTGCACACATGTTTGAAGAAGTAATTGGATATATAGGAGGTGGTTTCATATAAACTTCTTCATTAAGATCGCCATGCAAAAATGCGTTATTAATATCCAATTGGTGTAATATCCTTCCTCTAATAGCATCCATAGTAAGAAGTGTTTTGATGGTAACAAGTATAACAATAGGCAAGAATGTTTTATTATAATTAGTACGTTTTTACTGATTGTATGCTTTGATAATAAGTCTTACCTTATATCTATCAATTAATCCATTTGGTTTCTTCTTTATTTTATACACCCATTTTGATCTAATAGCTTTCTACCATGAGGAAGATCAATGATATCTAAGTGTTATTGATTTTCAAAGTATTTATTTTAGACTCCACAGCTTCATACCAATCAAAAGAAGATGAGGCTTGTGTATGGATAATGGGTTCAGTTTCAAAAAATAAAAATAAAAATAAAAGTGATAAAGAAAAGGCAGTTTATGTAGGAGACAATTTTGAATATGATTTATGTAAAGAAAGATCATAGGGTATAGAGCAAGAAGTACCTCATCCGACAGGATCTAATTTTGGAGAAGATGAATTAGAAACTTGATGATATTAGAAGAATTTAGATTTTCTATTGATACTTGTTAATCTTCTCAAAATGGGTTCAGTAATATATACTGGACTATGAGAATCAATAATTTATCATCAACATTTTTATTGTTTTGAGAAGATTGACTTTCAAGAGAAAAGAAATATGGTCATTAATTTGAACACTAGGTGTTAGATCATATATATATGTGTGTGTGTATGCATGCGCGCGCGTGTGAATAGGAATTAAGAGGAATAGAATAATTGAAGTGGCAATTAGGAAGAATCATCTCATGATTATGTATGTACAAGGTGGGAAAAACAATTTTGTATAGCAAAATTATCTCATAAAAGGTGACATCTTTTAAATTAAAATTTTATGGTTGGTTATATCAAGGAGTTTGTATCCTTCTCTGCCAAAAGGATAGCCTAATAGGATACATTTCTATGCTCTTGGATCATATTTATGTCCACCTTGTATAAATTTGGAAGCAAAACAAAGAGAACCAAAAACTGTGATACATGAGTAATCAGGAAGTCTATTGAATAAGAGGTAGAAAGGAGATTTATTTGAGGTGTTTGGTGATGGAATTCTATTTACTAAGAAAACAACACTTAAAAACACAATCTACCCAGTATTTTTGTGGTACACCAAATTGGAAAAAGAAAAGCACGTGCAAATCCAAATATGTTGATGTTTCCTCTTTAGCGCACTGTTTTGTTAAAGAGTTTCAACACAAGTAATTTGGTGAATGATGCCATGTTTGGAGTAAAAGGTATTCATGAGAAATTATGGTCTATTGTCTAATCTAACACATTTGATTTGTCATGTCTCTGAAACTGAAATCCAATTATTATATTTTTAATCTATAATTAGCTTAAATTTGATTTTAGACCATAATTTTTCAAAATTTAATTGTTATTTTTCACCTACTAAAACTCAAAATAATATCATGATGTGAACATGAACGATCAAATATTGACAAACCGTAGGAAAATTATAAGTCAAATCACAAAAATAGATATAACGCATCCGAAAATGATTCTGAACACTAACAAAACATGACTTTAAAATTTATGTAATGAAAAGCATTCATACTAAATTAGAATAACCAAAAATCATGACACCACTGTACAATTAGATGAAACTAAATTGTAACTTAATCACTAACATCATACATCATAGCTATCTAAAATATATAATACAAATCAGCTAAAGTGAAATTAATACTTAAACTACTATTCTTCCAATATTAATACATAAACTAATTTCAAAATCCTAAGTCCAACCCCAAATATCCTTTCTTCAATCCAAATCACCTACAAATAAGTACTGATCCCTTTAATCTAAAAGGTTAGTAAAAAAGTAAGAGTGAGCAAATTACTCAATGAAGCATATAAATTTGTGCAAACAAACATATATATATATATATGATCTGCTGGAATATGCCATAATCAATTATCCAAAAAATTGATAATGTTATTTTTGTAAACTTATCATGCATAATCCAAACTGATAATTAATTTTTACAAATTATATAAATATTCAAAATATACTCAAATCATACAAAAACAAAAAAAACCCCAAAAAGAAAAACCATTGACAAATGAAGAGAGATTTCATTTTATTTTTTTTTTTTGAAATTAGGGTTACAAGTGGAGCATTCACAAATTGTATTTTTTAATCACAAAAAAACCCTAGTACAAAACACAATGTATGTACTAGGACCTTTTTAGCCTAGTCTGTCTTCTACCTCCACAAATTTCCATTTAAAATTCATATCAAGTTGCATTACAAACTTCTCCAGTCCAGTCTTCAAATCAAAACGAATTTGAGTTACACTTTAACTTATATCATCATTTATCATATGTATATTTTTAGTCTGACTCTACATATCTATCTTATTATTCTCATTCTTGTAGCATTTACTCAAATATTTGCATGTTTAGGCATGGAACCTATGGAATGAAGGGAAGGCCCTCGAGCTTGTAGATGCATCAATGGGGGATCAGTTTTCAAGAGCACAAGCGTTGAGGTGCATTCATGTCGGTCTTTTATGCGTGCAGCAGCGGCCAGAAGACCGGCCAGAGATGCCCATGGTGCTTATGATGTTGTTCAGTGAGAACGCCGTGCTGCCTGAACCAAAACAGCCTGGCTTTTACACTGAAAGGAACCTCAATGAAACAGATCATAATTCTCAATGGATAAAATCCGGGACCTCAAATGAACTATCTGTGACCATAATCGAAGGCCGGTGATGTATATCATGTTCAGCAACGGATTTCGGGTTGCTTCCACATATGCCAAAGTCGTCGGATGTGATCTAAAATGAATTATCGGTGACAATGCCAGAAGGTTGGAGATTTGTATCGTGCTCAATTTAGAGACTTAGGGGCTTTTTGACAGAGTGGGAGGAAGCTCCTCCCATATAGATTAGAGTCATTGGATCTTGATGATCCGACGGCCTTGATATGCCAGGAAGTCCTTGTTCGGTTCAACTAATTAGATTTTATTTTCATTAAACATCTATGTTTCATTCGGTTCTTTATATTGTCATAAAAGAGACATTCCGTGTGTCTGTGTGCATGCGTGCACGAGCTGTCGCGTGCGTGTGCTTGTGTATGCTTGTGCTTGAGGAAATAAAATTTAAGATAATCTGGAGATTCAACCAAGCATGCAATGATAAAAATAAAAAAAAATTAATAATTTATTACAGG
>JAODPA010116919.1:0-21910 GCA_025585075.1 Nepenthes mirabilis
GTCTCTTCGGAGACATCCGATAAAATTGGAACGATACAGAGAAGATTAGCATGGCCCCTGCGCAAGGATGACACGCACAAATCGAGAAATGGTCCAAATTTTTTTTTCTTGCATTCCGTATTGGCATGGTAATCGAAGAATTTCTTGATTTCGTAGTTCGATCCGATGTGTTTTGCAGTATTTTTGTTTTCGCCATTCTTGCACTTATTATTTGAATCGGTGCCTTCGTACCGTGTTCGCAATTTATATGTTTTCCCGAAATTATTTCGCAATGTTCCGTCTTTTTTAGGGACTTTTGCCATTTGAAAGTAATTTACAGTGCTGGCGTCGAAAGGCTTAAGTTAATTAGATTTATGTTTAGTTCTGCAATATACTGATTTGTGTTGAACTTGCTTAGATCAGAATCATTCCTGCTCGAAGGAACAAAGTTGTTCCCCACAGCCCGCTTCTTTTTTTTTTTTTGTGGCTTTAGGGGAGGGAGATGCTGAATTCAGTTATGTTCCGAATCTATTGTTACGTTTGGTGTTTTGATTTTGATCACTCTTCTTCAACTGTTGCTTGCTTGATGTTTGATAGTTCTGATTTGCTACTCTGTCTTCAACATTTGTAAGATATATTGACTTCAACATATGTCTTCAACACACATATATCTGTGTGTGTGTGTGAGTTTTTTTTTTTGTGAGATGCTTTGATTAGGGAGAATGATTCATGTGCAAATATTGATATTTGATGATTCTAAACTGCCAAGATTTAAGATGCTAAAACAAAAATCCACACTGCTGAAACGATATTGATGCATTCATCCGATCCTTTTTGGAAGTATAAGATGGAGTCTAAATGTACTCAGCAACTCTTTAAAATGATTATGACGGAAGTGGCNTGTCTTCAACACACATATATCTGTGTGTGTGTGAGTTTTTTTTTTTTTTTTTTGTGAGATGCTTTGATTAGGGAGAATGATTCATGTGCAAATATTGATATTTGATGATTCTAAACTGCCAAGATTTAAGATGTTAAAACAAAAATCCACACTGCTGAAACAATATTGATGCATTCATCAGATCCCCTTTGGAAGTATAAGATGGAGTCTAAATGTACTCAGTAACTCTTTAAAATGATAATGACGGAAAAGGCAGCAAGAAATTCCAAGTTAAAGGATAGGGATTCAATCAATAATCAGAATCATTAGATCTTATAAAGCTGTCAAGGAAAATAGTATCAGAGTGGTTCCTTCCTAGGGAAATCTCCAAGTCCAACTTACCAAAAAGGGGAAAACAAACAAAAATAAAGAGTTAGGTCAGCTGATTCATTGCAAGCTACTGGAGCTGATCTAGGATTCTGTTTGGAAATTCTTTTCGCAGAGGCACAAAACATATAATTAGCAGGATTTCAACTTGGTCAGATGAGGCTGAAATCTTTTCTGTAGTATAAAGAATATTCAGATTTGCAAGTGATACCTCTGAAACCAGAAAGTGGGATTCAATTCTTGCACAGGCTGTGTAGGAATCTAAAGTCTATCCATCTGCTGTGGCTCTAATGTTCAATTCTTGGTCTTCAAAAGGTAAATTCTGCATCAACAAATCTGCATAAAGCTGCTGATATATATGTCTCTATCTGTGTGAGATCAGAACAATTCTGTTGTGATTTGGAATTATCATGTGGATTTATTTGTGGAATCTGTATTCCTCAATTGGTAAGTGTGGACCTGATATTTTTCTGAATTCTGCACCTGAAGAGCCTGCGAGGATCATTCTGAATATTTGGAATTCAATTCTTGTTCTAGCAGTGCAGTCAAACTCAGTAAACAACATCAAAATTCACTGTTACATTGGCTGCTGTATTCTTTTACTGTGAAATCAGCAAAGAACGGTGGTTCTGTTTGGTAACAACATCTGTTATCATCAGTTAATATATTTGTTTTTTATGGATTGCTCATACAATATTATCATCTGTTCCTCTATAGCATCTACTGCTGAATCTGTTATGCAAAATCTGCTCATCAATTGCCCGGGAATTCTCTGAGTGAAGCCGTTCTTCTATCTACCACATCTGTTCATCATCATTAGTATCTGAGCACAATTGCTGTTGTTGGTTCTACTACATTTTTATTCTTGATTCTGAATTGAAACTCACTTGAGCTGCTGAAATTCACAAGTATTAATTGAGAAAGCTTTGAGCTATACTGTGCAAATGCTCACAAGTATGTCATCACCATCATGCATTTCATTGTATACTCCATTGATCAATTTCACTTGATTCTTTTAGCACTTTAAAATGGAGCACAACACTCCTATTTTATCTGTGGAAATGGGAAACCTTCTGTATCCTATCACACATGATATTCTTCACCAAGTTTGTAGTCCTAATGGAACAATTGGAAGAATCATGCTTATACCATGTTTGAACAAAAAAATTGCTATCATTCACCAATCAAGCAATGAGTGCTAGATCATCTCTTAATGGAAGAAACATTTATGACTATTGTTGTCACTTAGAAATTCAGTTTTCGGGTGAATTTTGGATGGGTATGTATGAGAAGTTCATTGATAACAGAGTTTTCAATGGAACCTCTGCAAAAACATATTTGAATGAGGATCTATATGAAGTTGATCAGCAACAATACAATGTTTCTTAATCTAATTCAGAAATTTCCATGGAGCATGATGATCATGATGTACTTTTCACTGTTCCAGGAGCTAAGCGACTTGAACTTGATTTAGATGATGACTCTGAATCAGAAGTTTGTACTAATGATGATGATTCTTTTTTTTTCCGATGTACTAACCCATTTGCAGCATTAGACTCCACATTGGAACTTGAATTGTTGGAAGACAATGATTATATGTTTGATTCACAAGGAGCAATGGGTATTTTCTGGTAAGGAACATGATGAAGTTCAATGCAAAGTTGCTGTGCCAGGAATGGTGTTTACAATTTTGATTCAGATTGTGATCAGGCTGATGCTCCAGAAGAGGAATTTTACGAATCTGATACAGCTTTTGGAGAAGAAACTCATGAACTTGGTGGTGAATCAAATTCTGATGCTGATCCAGAAATAGTTGAGATCAGGAGAAGTGATCATGAATCTCTGTTTTAACTGATAGGGTGCTGTACCAATTTGAGCCTGATGTACCAATTGCAGTTGAACACAGTCTGATTTCCCATTGTGAGATGTTGAGTGTTGAATGAATGAAATACTAGTCTTATTTCTCCCCTTGGTGTCCTTCTCTCGCACGTTTCTTTTTTTGCTTTCCTAAATTGTCTATTTCTTCCTCACCTCAAGGTCAGTCTCCTCTCATAATATAGCAGCCAATTTTGGAGTAACAAAATATAGCAGCCAATGTGACAGTGAATTCAGCTACAGTATAAACAAATGTTGTTCTTCAGATTCAAGCGTAAGAACAAGATCTCATAAACAAGAAACATATATATCAGTGGCTTGTTACGCAGATAAGGAGATGAAAATTCTGAATTCTGAATTCTTTTGATGACCAGTCCAACTACCAGAATTCAGTAACATTGAGCATGCACAGGATTGCTGATCTGCTGGTGCTGATTCTCCAGTTAGGACAGGAACAGAATTCAGATCTTGTTTTCCCAATTCCTGCACTTCTGTGCTTGGAAAAATTGTATACAATAAGCAAACTTGTATCTCAGATTAGTAGCTCTTAGAATTCCTCATAGATCTCATAACTACTAGACTCCAGATCTTCGTACCATTTGTAGAAGAACCTATGAACAGATCTCAATATTTGTATAGCAATTGCAAAGTTCCAAAACAGATTTAATGCTTGATCAATTGCAGTAGCTTCTGCCGAGGGTTTCCCAAAGAACTTATGATTTTTTTCGGTGATTTGGAAGTGTTTGGATAGATTGGATTCAAAGATGTCACTGGGAAAGAATCTTCTCTGACGCAAAGTGCAAACTGAATTGTGCCGATCTCACAGCAATGGAGGTGTACAGATCAGCAAGCATATGAGCTTTAAATTTCTGCATTGCTTGTGTAAATTCTGGAAACGACCCTGGATTCAGAATTTATACAGCCTGGAATTCCAACTATGGAACAGAATAAGAACTCAGTTGTTTCTTGCTGATGCAAGAACTTCAAAAACTCAAGAACAGAATTCTATTTTCTGTGCAGAAATTTTGCATAAATTTCAAGTCTGTGCTCTTGTTGCTGGTACTGCAAACAGATTGGAATCCTTAATCTGATTCAGCTTCTTTTGCCGAAGAATCAGATGCTTTTGCTCTTTATTTTTGGTTGGTTTCTTGTGTTTGTTATAAGCCCATAACATTACATACTGGGGCATTGCTGGGCATTGTGGTAAACTATCTAGGTTTTTGGGAATGAAATTTGAAATGAAATAAAATTGGGGGAGAAGACTGACTTAGATGATAAAGAAGTAGACATTTCAAGGTACAGAAGAGAAATAAATTAAGACAAGTAGACGAAAAAGGGCGAAATCAGAGGATTCTATTAATTACTTGGCATTAAACATGCCTTTTCTGTTACAGGCGTCTCCTCTTATGCAACACATGACTGCTTGCCTTGGCCTTGAAGGAAGAAAACAGTTCAGTTTGATTGCCAACAACTTTGAAAATATTGGGTAGTCCTAAATGACTACAATTTAGACCTTTTATGACGTGGAAGTACAAATTTTACAAATATTTAATATACATGAGTAATATTTGTTTCTAAATACTACAAATATATGTCATTAATCCTACTTAGTCATTATCATCCATATCAATCATAAATAAAGTACAAAAAAAAAAAAATCACAGGATATCATTGAAAGAAAACCTAAAGAATCAAGCAATTTTTTAGTAAAATCCTTCTAACTTCTCAAACAAATCAAAGTAAATCAACTAACGAAAGTCAATTTACGGATCAGGTGGTATAGGTGTGCTAACCATTAACTGATTTACTCCTATCAAGTGACCATTGTAAAAGACCTCATCGGATTTGCTCCCTAACAATGGAACATGACTCCTTCTGCTCTTCTCATGAATTTTACTTCACTATCTCTAGAATATGCAACACTTCAAGAACTCCAGCATCCAAGCTACTAAGGAACTCCAATGGTCACAAGTTGGAACAACTGTTTGATGATAGTTGAAGGATTTTGGGATGAGAAAATTAAACATTTTGGATTACATGTAATGGAAGAGCTTTTTTCAATTTTCTCCACACTTTTTTAGCTCCTTTCTCTTTTAATATTGACTAACGTAATGGTTAGGTTATGAGAAAGAAGAATACTTATATGTGTGGCTGAAAATTAAGGTTTAAAATGTGAAATAGGCAAAAATCCTGCGCTGCTGTTTGAACGCCGACACACGAGTGTGTTTCATATGTGCTTCATGTGTTGAGCTATTGGAAAGTGCATATGTACACCCATCATGTGCTCCTTATGTGTAGAGCCATATTTCCAAATAAGTATGTACATCTTTTATGCATCCGATTCTTTCCATCTTTGTAGTACTTGTCTTAAGTCACAATTGAGTAATATTAATATATGAAAATATTGAAATACAACTCAATAAAGACCAATTTTTGTCATATAAATATGCAAATACAATAAATTTAATAACATCTTTATTTGATAATTTCGTAACAAAATTATTTACATGACTTAAATAAAAAGAAGTTTTAATTACCACTATATTAGAGCTTCTAATGTCACAAACCGACATACCTTAGACAACTGAACATGATGTTGACGGCATGTAATATTTGATAGCTATCTGTCCCTACAAAATAGACAATACTAGAAAATTATACGAGATGTATCAAACATATATCAGTATATAAATAGTAGAGCATAATACATTATCATATAATAATAACAGTATAACTTTGAATAGTATAGTTAATGTATAAATGATAGCTGCATACAAAATTATTAATAAATCAGAAATTACAACTGTACATCCGTCGAATGCAAATCCTATGAATACTCCCCTGTAGAAAATATAACGTTACATCACTAACCCAGTCTCAGAACTCTCCCTCTTTAATAGCATACACATCTTCTGCCTTTTGGCACAAATTATTGAGGGATAGCTACCTAAAATCAAAGTTATCAGTAGTCTCCACAGTATCGTAGGGCAGCACTTGCCTAATATACTATAGCTGTCAGTCAACCCTTTACTGAAGATAGGTTATCATGGTTTGGTGATCTATTTAACAAGCAGCCACTTGCTCCATCTGCTGTTACATGCTCACTTGAAACTCAAACTAAGTAGTGGTCATCTGTTCCAAATGGCCTAAAACTCAAACTGAGATGAGATCATCTGCCTAAAACTTGCCTAAAACTCAAACTAAGCCCAGGTCATATGCTCCACATGGAGATACATGCAACATAGGTGGTGCGTAGTATAATCATAAAAATCAAATTGAGTATCAAAAAGGCCTCTAGATGACTCACTAGTAGAAAGAGGAGGCACAGAGTCCTTGTGAGGAGAGATGTGGCCAGGTGTGTGTGTGATTTACTCTGGGAAAGTGTGACCCCACTAATGGGATGTCCGAGAGACATAGGGGTACGACAAGCAGGCAGATAGAGAGGGAGGAGAAAAGGCATTAGATGAGACAGCTATGAAGCAACTGGGTTGTTAGGCGAACATTCTCAAATATATCTATAAATTGGTGACAAATGATAATTGAGATGTCGATGGCATCACCTCAAAGAACATCATATAAAAATAGTGCTCTACATAGTGGAAGGGTTGACAAATAAGATATTGGAAGGATGTCAGTGCTCACAATGCAATAAAGAATCGAGTAATCAGCCGATAATGTGTTCGTCTTGTTCTCATGACCATCATAGCTATAGGGAAGCTGCAATTGATGGAAGAAGACATCATCAATAGATAGCATCATCGTTGTGGGTTAAGGATAATTTGGTGTTGAAACAATGGGAAGAGCAAGTGTATCTCAAATCACCTCAAATGTGATCCAGATGATCTAGCTGTTAATGTAAATAGAGAAATCAATTCATTTATGACAAACCTATTAAATATTAGAATATAATTCTTGGACAAGTGTAACTGAGGGAGGTGACATACTAGTAACAAGTGATACCTACTCTTTAAAGATGAATATATGTGATGTAAGAGGAGGGAGAGACAGGAGCAACGCCTCATGCTCCAATAACAAGTGTCTAGTGTGAAAACTAGGTGTATAATGCTATGTAGCATAGCTATTTCGGCATCTTGAATCAGTGGAGCTCGAGTTATTTCTTGGGCATTTTGGTGCACTCTCCTTCTCAACTAATTTGGACGCCATCTATAACATATTCTGAAGAACCACTTCAAATAATGACCAATTATCACAAGCTCTTGAAAGGAAAATATTTTTCAAAAAAAAAAAATAAAATTGGCACACTACTTGCATTTGAATGCCATTGGAATGCCAAATCCCTAAGCTCACAAATTAGCCTAGAAACTTATAGATCTGCTAAATCAACAAATAATATGATGAATAACTTAATCCTAAAAATGATTCTAGCATTATTTTGAGAAAATGATGCATTATAATCTGAAAAAGGGGAGAGTTTTTAAAGATGCAAAATATGCTAAAAACAAGGTGAAACTTGATGAAAGATCTGCAAGATCTACTAGAATAGCGAAGGAAATCAGTATTGAGTAATTGAAAGTATTACTCACTAAATGAGTAAAATATGGCCGAGAAATTAAAGAAAGAAGAAGGGAGAGGCATGGCACACGAGCGTGAGAGAGTGAAGAAGAAGAGAATGGTGTCAATTCAAACAAGGTGCATGTCACGTCTCAAATTCCTATCCTGTAATTTACTCTTAACCAAATTATTATTACTTAACTAATTATTCCTTTAATTAATCATCCAAACGTGAACTCTACGATACTTCGACCAATCATAATAAGGTTGCCATAATATCATACATAGGATCTAAAACATATGCCACATCACTTGTGGTTCCGACACCGACCCATCACGTCAATTTAATTGCCTTGATCCCGTTACCATAGTCACAGTCGAGCAATGACTTCGATCCGATCTCCTGTGCTGGAAGCTGTGTTGGCGAGTTTTTAAAGTTGTCTGTCTCGAAGAGTGATCGCCTACTCCTCTCCGGTTCCGGCGAGAATCGGAAAATTTCTCTGGAAACATGATGGAGCCCTGAAGCTCAAGGCGCACGTCAGCGACAGAGAGATGATAGATGATCGGCGTCGAGGAGTTTTATGCCCTTCAGTTGCTTCTGCTTGCCCCACTTCAAACTCGGTAGAGAGCAATTGTGTATGGTTCTCGATCGTTGTGCGGTCGTCGTCATGAGAAACGTTCTCCTTCGTCTTTCTCCCTCGTGTTTTGATTCACCTCAGAAAAGCACCATTAAACAATAACAACTCAACCAGTGGAGTGGAAGAAGGTACCATTCAGGCGTGTGGTGGCCAACGTCAGAATCCTAATTGAGAGAAAGCTGCCATAAGGCAGGTGATGATGGTCGTTGGGTAAAGGCGAAGGTTTTTTTCAAAAAATCGTAAGGGGAAATTTGCTGAGGTTAGTCATTCCTTTGTGGGTGACTCAACAAACAAACATGTCATCGGATCACACAGAATTTGTGTGATATTCGGAGTGCTGTAGCAACAGCTAAGAAGACCGTTTGCCAGAGTGGGCAATCGCTTGAGGGGCAATTGCCGGAGTAGCCAGGACAGGCAGAAGAAGCCGGTCAATGGAGGTTGACCGATTGCAGGGTAAAATGATCGGTTAATGAGTTGACCGGCTGAGACTGGAGAGGAAATTCGAAGAGCAATTTCGGAGTAAAAAATGCTGGAGTGCCTTTCAGAGTGAAAATGTGGGAGTGCGTTTTTTGGGAAGCAAATTGTCGGTCAATAGGTTGACCGGCTGAGTAGGCAAAATGACCAGTATGGCAGTATTGACCAGTATAAAATTGACCGGTATGCAATAGTGCAGGTTTGGGGCAAAATGGCTGGTTGTGCTATTTTGCCCGATTGCGTCGGTTTGCCAAGTTTGGGCAAAATGGCCGGTTTGCATAAAATGCCAAAATGGTTGACAGGAAGCTCAAATGGTTAGTCAACGGGTTGACCGACCGATTATAGAATCCTGGTGAAGGTGCATGAAATTTACGTAGTTGTGGTTTGCGGACTGGTGCGCAGGAAAAAGTCCACAGACTTGTGTGCTGGATATGGTTGAGGTCATTGAGCACAGCAAGGACCAAGGGCATTGTGAAAAGTTGGTGGCTGATGATGACAGGGAGGTTCGAGTTTTCGCTACGCCGGATCTGAGTTGTTCGAACCCCAATAATAATTACAGCAATTTGCAGAACTCGCTGCCGACAGTGTTCATGGGATGAGGCAAAGATCAGACGTCGGTAGTGAAAGTGATATTCAACAAGCCGGAGTGATCGATGAAAGGCATTGGCATTTCCATTTTCATCGTAATCCAAAACCACTTCCTCCAAGTTGTTGGTATTTACGAAACACGGACACCACCGGCCCACCGGAATAAATCTCGAATCTCCAATAGATAGTCAACCATTAATCTACCATATAAGTACAAATAACAATAATAATATGTAACCAAACACACTATTGGTATAACAATATTATTGTGAAAAAATCTTCTCAAACGATAGAAAAATTATAGGATAAATTCTAAATAAATTTACTATAAAATGTATAGTTACAAATAATTCCATCGGAGAACACTTCTCGACAACTCGTATGAATAATTAGTTGAATATAATCCTTAACATATTTAATAACCCACAAGAAAATGATACAACAGAAAAAAAGTAACAAATTGGTAATATGTTAAAGCTAATATAACATATTTGAGCTTAGCAAATAATCGAATCAAATCTCAAACGGATGTTGAAAATTTTCTCATTCTCTCGTTTTTCCTTTCTCTCTCTTCGAGCGACACTTCTTATATTTAAATGCTCTAGATCTAACCTAAAAATTGCTGTAAGATTTTTATACCCTAGTTGGTGTCCAAATGCTAGTTCAAATGTTGGTCTTGGCATTTGAACACAACATGCAAATTTTACATGTGCACATCTTCTATTGTGCATGAGTGCTCCGTTAAATGTGCCTATTACTACTACCTGTGCAAATTTTCCTTCTTAGGTACCCATTTCCTATGTTACTCCAATCCTTTGCTCGTGCAAGTCATTGTACCAAAACCACAAACCATCAGATGACTTGTTTATTAAGATTGAAATTTATAATAGAGTGATATAAAATTTAAGAAACTTTTTCTTACAACCTTTCGAGAGACCCCTCACTTATTTGGTGAATATTATCTCTTGCCATCTTGGAATTGGATATTACAAACTTGAATGTCACCCTCTTATTCTCCACTAAAATGCTTGGAGTATTACCACTCTTAATAGACGCTTCACATATGTGGGATTGCTTTTCTTTGCACACCTCCTAGGCCTCCTCCGGTAACTTTGACAAGCCTTATGTTGGTCACCTTAGGATTGCCTTTAGCAACTGAAACCTCCATTAAATATTGAGTTAAATGATTACTTCCTCTTGTCACAACCAATGAACTTTTTTTTTTAAGCTTCCATTGATCTTTGCTAAAAGTTGTGTAAAATTTTACCCCGTTAAGTTTGCCTATTGAAATCGATTCAACCAAGCACTCCGTATACTACACCCCTCATAGCACGAGCTTCGTCTCGTTACTTGTACGCAAAAAAATCTCCTATGCCAACTACCCTTGGTGAACCATCATTTTTTATTTTCAATACCCCTTAGTTTCCAGGTGTATAGGAGGTGAAGAAGGATTTTTTTAATATTGTATGGAGTGAGGATTCACTATCTATCATCCAGTTCGTCTCATGGCACGTGAAACTCTGAATCTTTACTCCATCGACGACTACAAGGCCTCTTTAGGGAGTGACAGAGGCCCGATCATTGCCGTCGTAATCTTTCCTCTATTGTTGCTCATTATCCCCCACTTTCTCTTACTCCCGTTTGAAGCAATCCCACTCCCAATAACTCTTTTTGCTACAATGATAATACTCGATGTCCTTAAATTTAGATCAACTGTTATTCCTTTTTTATTTGACATCTTTCTTTGTCGATCTCCCATGGTTGTGACTGTTTGTAGACATCAAGGTATTTGACTTCTTTGAAATTTTATCACTTTCCCATAGACTAATTCATAAGTATAGAAATGATGGCCTCATTGAGACTAAGTGTATTCTTCTCAAACAATACGAGGCTAACAAAGAAACTAACAATACCAACACATTCTCCTATTTGATCTTCTCATCAAGCATAGACATTTATGTTACAATCTTGTTGAACTCATTTAGGTACTTCTCGAAACTTCTTTCTTCCAAAAATCAAAGGTCGTAGAATTTTTTCACATGTAACCTCATTGTAAGAATTTGGACTTGTAAAAACCCTAAAATTTCATCAAGACCTCTGTTGAATCTGACAAATTAATGACTTTTCAAAGAATGTTGTCTATAAGATATTGCTTGATTATACAATTAGCCAAATCCCTTATTTTTTGCCACTCATTTTTTAATTTCTATAGTTTATCCTCATTTCTCAGTATTGTTACTATTTTTTAGTTAAAATATTTTTCACCTTTTCTTATCAAAGAATAAAATTATTTTACCCATTAAATTGCTTAATATAAAATAACAACCTCTTCGATATCAACGCCATCAAATATAGTTTTCATATCGAAAAACTATCTGATACCACTTATTAAGATTTTATGAAACATGCTGACCACCAATGCAGCAAATAAATCCTGGATTCCCCATTAATGGTCTACCCTCAATTTCTTGTGTAAGCACACGGAATAACAATATACAACCAAGTATACAAATTACACAATAATATTTAAAGTGAAAAAACTTTTTTAACCAATGAAAAAATTATGATATAAATTCTAAATAAATTCATTATTAATATATCATTACAAATAATCCTTTCTGAGGACCTTTCATAATAATCATATAAATAACCGATTGAATACAATTTTAAGAACCCACCAACTCATTAGAGAAAAAAAATATAATAAAAAATGAGTAACTAATTAGTAATATGTCCTATAACTAGGGTTAGAACAATATATTGAAGCTTTATAATGAACGAAACTTGAATTGTACCTCAATGTGTACTGAAAATTTTTTATTTTTTTCATTTTCATTTTCTCTCTTTTGGAGGTGCCTCTTGTGTTTAAATGCCCTATACCTAACCTAAAAAAGATTTAGGATTTTTATACCCCTATTTAGCGTTTGAATGCCGGCTGAGATGCCAAACTTAGCATTTGAAAACCACAAACAAATTTTACCTATGCGCATCTCCTACTATCAATGCATGAGTACCCCGTTAGGTGTTTCTCACCTATTATTACTATTTGCGCATATGTGCTTCCTGAGGTGCCGATCTTCCATATCATTTCAATCCTTTGCTTGTACAAGTACTTACATTAAAATTGAACGAATCACTAGATATCCTGTTTATTGGGAGTGATACTTATAAGGAAGTGATACAAAATCCAACACAAGATGTGCATATTGGTGCCTTCAACTTATAGCCTTGAACTCCACCAACATTAAATATTTGATATTTGCTGAAGTGTGCTATTCTTTTGCTTTGAATTGGTGGAATGTTTCAGATTTATAAGGAAAAAGAACGCAATGGGTTGAGAATCAAAAGGCTAATATTATCCATTCCCACGATGGTTCAATGATAAAGCTTTAAGATTGTTGGAATTAGAATGGATATTTTTAGTTTGGCTTAAAATTGTTGGGGAAGTATAGTTCTCTCATAATCTTTGCATTTCCTGTCATATTCTTTTTGTTCTACACAAGAACAAACCATAATTGTGGCTTTTATGGAATACAAGATGAAAATACCCGTCTTTTTTAATAGTTTCATCTATTCATGCCATTATTGATGGTCACTTCTATCAACGTTGCTTTTGAAGAGACAACTCTTTGATACAATATTTGTTTGGGCTATCACATTATTCAAAAATTATATTAGTCTGACCAAATATATTCACATTTGTTTAAATATTTCTCTTACGTTTAAAATATCTAACAACAATGACACTACAATATGTAACAAATGCAAACTAAATTATACTCAACGGATACTAAACTATTTACGTGAAAAGGCCCTCTCAATTTGGGAAAAATCATGGGACTATCATGTCCAAATAGAGCTTTACTATAAAGTGTTCGATTATAAAATCATTTAGCTTTCCACATGAGTACACAACTCTTAATATGAGTACACAACTGTCCTTTCAACATAGTTGAACATACACCACTGTGGAATTAGAAACTTCAGATCTACACCTAATGAGAGTGAGAATGAGAAGTCTAAATGGTTGTAACATTCTATGTATGATTTAGTACAATGTGTAGGAAAATTGGAGAAATCCATGCAAAGATATCTGGATCTAATAATCTTCTCTTCCAATTTTCTCCTTCCTTCTACTCTTTCCCTCTTGTTTTTGCTCTCGAAATTGGAATGAAGCAGATGAGAAAATATGTGCCAAATTGTACTCGATTTATTAAAAAATCAATAAGTTACTTGAACAACAATTGTGCATAATTATTTGTAGATTTTCACTCTTGTGATCATGATGTGAACCTCTTTCGTAAGTCTCTCCCTCTCCCTTTCGCTTGAGTAATCCATTAAAGAGACATCATGCAACCAGTTATAGGCCTCACATGAAAGTGACCTATCCCAATGATTTGTTCATTGCTCTAGACACTTCTGTTTTTGCATCAAAGGGATAATGTTTAATCCTTCTGATTTGATTAAAAATTCAGTTATCTGCTAAGAAAATGAAGGATTAATTTAAATTACAATTTCTACACGATTGATTTCTTGTTTTCAATATCAAGGTGACATTAACATAAAGGAGAGCTAAATTGTAGCTTAGAAATAGAAATATAATTGAGGTTACACTAGACAACTCTCTCTTATTGCTTACCAATCACTCCAATGCTCATCTTTTATAGATTGACAGGAGTTGATACTCCCCCTGTTTGACTATTAAGCGAACATAAAACAAGGTAATGGGAATGCTGGAAAAGCGACGATAGACAGTTAGAGATGTACTGATGTTGCATTATGCTAACTCGATTTTTCTTGCCTAATATTATTGGAGGTGACACTAATGTTTGATGCTGACACTCCACTCCAACAGGAAATGTGATCAACCAGTTAATTGATGCAACATGATACTAATTGGGAAATCTCATGTCGATAAGCTGTCATTTGGGCACATTATGGAGCAATACATTGAGTTTTGGAGGATATCATTTTGGTTCCATGAGTTATATCTGACAGGATACAGACAATAAGTCCGTTCTTAAAGTGTAAAAAATATACGCATGGATATATGGGCATAGATCATATGACCTAGGATACTTGAGAATTGTTCCTACTATCATTGTCAATATTATACGTTGTCTATTTTGAAACAAGGCCCTGTGATGCGATAGTTAGTGGTGGGTTTTGCAATTTATCATTCACAGTTATTTCTTTTTCTAAAAGCTTTTTGTAGGTGGTTTAGTATTTCTTTTCCTAATGACCGTTATCTTGACCTTGAATTATCTCAAGCATATGATCTAACAATATGTTTTCCAAATATTTGCAATCCCATACTGTCAAAATCAGCAAAAATTCATTAATCTTCATCTTCCATGAATATTCTTTGGACTTTTGCTTGCCTAAATATGTGAAAGCTGAGCTTTTTCATACTAGAACATCATGCATTTAATTTCTAATTTGCACCCAAGTAATATATACAATCATATATATTTGCAGAACTCGTTGATTATGATATATTACAATAAAACCTCCTGTATATAATAGTTGACTAAGATTTATGTTACTTGTAGTTCTATCATAAATTAAACAGTTGATCTTATTGTTACATATTTCCTTGTGTCCACACGCTAGCGTATCCTCTGTGTTTAACTTGTTGTCCCTAAGCTAGAAACTTGAAGTTATGTCCACTAAGTTGCAACAACATTTTCACTCTCGAATACACCACCTTACACAGCAAGAGAGGACAATAGATTGTATGAAGCGGTGTAAGAATTTTTATTCTCGCTTGCTAACAATGAATCATTGTATTTTAAAAAATTTTTATACCACTCTATCCCATTCTTTCTTTGAGTCTGTATAATTTCATAGCTGTTTAGGCATTCATTTGTTAATTGCATAGTCTAGACTTCCATTTTTAGATTTTGGTGACAACCTTACTGATTCTTGGGCCTTTTCGTTCTCTCTCTCCCTCTCTTTCTCTGCTTTTCCTTTTTCTTTGCATGTAGATGTGTTACATCTCCTAGCTGTCTTTCCTACAAAGTTCTTTGTTTGTCAGGAAAGATTCTAGTCTGTACATCATCTTCTGGGGTTGCTTCTCTCTGTAAAAATTATGACTTAATGTCAGTAACCTAAACATAATTTCATCTTCTAACTCTTGAATATTGAAAATGTTCAATAACAGAGATTCAGGCAGCAGGGAATACACTTGGAACTTATTTCCGTGTAACAACATATGGAGAATCTCATGGCGGTGGTGTTGGTTGTGTGATTGATGGATGTCCACCTCGGCTTCCCCTTTCCGAAGATGATATACAAGTAGATCTTGATAGAAGGTATTTAATATTCCTGGACTCACATTCTTTTTTCTCCCTCTGATGATATATTTTGGGATTGCATTTATATTTAACCATAGGCGGCTAAGTTGTGCATTTTCATTTGGTGTCTTCTCTACATCTGCCTATTAATAAAATCTTCTATTGATGAAAAAATAGTCTTGAACTGACTTAAAAACTTATTTAAGTACCGGCCACAGGGAGCTGAGAAAGAGTTTTTCCCTTATTAATCCTAGCATGTCTTGCCATAAGTATTGGGTCTGGAGTCCCTATTTGAAGATTTATATTTTTGAGTAAATTTATTCAGGAGACCTGGCCAAAGTCGGATTACAACCCCTAGGAAAGAGATAGATACTTGCCAGATATATTCGGGAATTGCTGAAGGTTAGTGTTATGACATTTCACTGTAGGATCTGTTGTTATAGAATGGATTAATTTCATTTTTTTTCATTGCTTTTGTAATCTTGGAATCCTCTGATTGATGGGTTGGAGTTCAGGAGTGACCACTGGAACACCAATCATGGTGAAAGTAACTAATACCAACCCGAGAGGAAATGTAAGTATCAAATGCAAAAGCACAACATATATATATATATAAAGACGATCTTTGTAATGCAATATGATTAAATTCATAGTGTTGACAGTTTAGATACTCTTTTTTGGTAGAATGGTGTACATTCTGTGATCACCTATTAAGCCTGGTGATGACACGATAGTTTATTTCAAGTGCATTGCTGCATGTGTAATTGCTGCTTAATATAACTTGATTTTGCAGAAATCTGGAACAGTTATCGCATGTTTATTTTTGGATGCTTTACGGAACCATTCTGTTTTCTGTGGTTTTGAGTTTGTTCAAGGCCATTCAGTTGCCAGTTCCTTGAATTTTCTGTGGTGTTGGGAGGCTACTGGATTCCTTGCCAATTTGGATGATTGGTTTGAAATCTTGCACACTAAAAACCGGAGGTAATTTTTTAGTTTAACCCCCAAGAAGGTCAAATACCACAGTGGCTTGACGTGTCACGCAATGTCTGTTTCCACAAATTTTAATTCTTCATTTCCCCTTCAACATTCTGTAACAATTCCCTACTACTGGTTGGCTGATTTGGGTTCCTCATTCATTGTATAAACCACTCGAAATAGAATCCTGAGCTCTTGTTTCTTGGCTGCCTTAAAAGAAATGTTAGCCCACTGCCTGTATTGTGCTGCAATCGGTAATCAGAGGTAGTCTCCAGTCAGTACTGGGCTCTGCTATTACATGTGTGATTATCTGTCATAAAAACGGGTACTGTACAGGAGAATTAGATTAGTGGGAAATGTTTTTAGCTGTTCCTTATTGTTTCTTGGAGCTTGATTATTTTTATTTGTTTGTTGTTCTTTCCTTTATTATGTCAGCGACAGTGCATAGAAGATCTCATTTTCATGTTCCTCCTTAATCAGGATTATGATGAATTGTCCATAGCTTATAGGCCTTCTCATGCGGATGCAACTTATGACTTTAAATATGGTGTTCGAGCTGTGCAGGTAATCACCTTCATGGTCTTGATTTGGGGAATGTTGCAAAAACAAAATCCCAACTTCTCTCTCTCTCTCTTGCTTTTTTCTCTAGTTTTATTTTTTCTAATTCTATTTTCAACTTTTATTTTAGTGCCAAATTTACACTAGCCAAAAAATTGGCCAAATTCATCATATTTTGGTGTCATGTGATACATATGAAACAAATATTATAATGCAAATTTGTATTCTGATATATTTACATTTTGAGTTTTTTACATCATGTACATGCTACGATATATTATAGAGTCTGGTCAAATTCATTTGAAATTTTACATGTTAGAATAAAACTGTACTAGTTGAGAAACGAATTGGGAAGAATAGAAGTCAGGGAATAAAATTAGGAAAAAGAAAAAAAAAATTGAGAACATCTTTTAACTTGTTATATTTTTGTCGTGGATCATCCATAACATTGGTTTCATCTTGGATGTTATAATTTATCCTCCTCTGTGTCAATGAAATCAGGGTGGAGGTCGATCTTCTGCTAGAGAAACCATTGGAAGAGTTGCAGCTGGAGCAATAGCTAAGAAAATCCTAAAGAAATTTTCAGGAACTGAGGTGTGTATTGTTTTCCATTCCAATGGATTACTTTCCTACATTGTTCACATTGAAAAATCTTTGGACCTAAGCATGGTGGAAGGGCATGCATTCACGTGAGCATGCATGTCTTTTCTAGTGTTGAGATCCTTCGGATATATATGTTTTGCTTGTAGGGCCTGGGGAGGAGGGGTGCATTAGACAAAACTACAGAGTGAAGTGAATTTGTTATTGTGATTTGTGTTATTGATTTATTCTTTTAGGTTTTTGGAGCACTTTCACTTACTCTTTATTTATCAACCTTTTGAATGAAGAATAATTTCTGATTTCTTCAAACTAATTATATGAAATATAAAAACTCTCTTTTTATCTATAAAAGGAAAGCCCAATATACAAAATTCTCGTTTTGTATGATTTATAGAGGTTGAAATATACATATTATTACCACTATATTATTATGTGATTGTTTTTGTAGTTTAAACTCGTGATCTGCGATTCTCATCTCATTGGAAGAGAAAGAGAGCGAAGTATCATGCATAGGAGTATACTAGAGCTCTCTAAGAGTAGTTGAACTACTGCAAAATCCATACCCAAATGTTGAACAAGTTAACACTATTTTCTAATTATATATAAAAATATAGGTTAATATATCAGTTGATATTTACATGTCATCTTATAATTCTTAATTTTTTTTTTTACATTTGATATATCATATACTGATATGTATTGTTCGATATGGTCGTAATTAATGAAATCATTAGTTTTTGATGTGGATCATGTTTTATTTTCCCTTTTTTATAAAATGAGATTCTGTCCGTACTCTTAATGTTCTTTGTGTGTTCTGTTCATAGAAAGCAGAAAGCAAATTACAAAAAACAATATTGATAACATCATACTATCTTTGAATAACAAGTGAGCCTTGTGAAAGGCAATATTGCTCCATTATACTTTGGAGTTCATTGTTTCAATTATGGAAGAATTGCTTTAAAAAATGTAGGGATAATGTCACGTACTTCTGATCCTCCATAAACCATAATACAATAAACTTTGTATAATAGGACAATCTTTTCTATAGTATCCTTGAGTAGTTTGAAGTTAAAAGAGGAGACCAATTATAATTAAATTGGTTGAGTTGGGAGAATGTAAAACAATAAATTAATGCAATGAAAGTGTGTGGCATAGATTCTACAGGTGGTCATGAGGCAAAATGATATAGGGAATGGAAAATAGGAAAGGGAAGAAGAAGAAAAAAAGGACAGAATGGGAAAAAACAAAGAAGATAATAGAGAAAATGGAAGAAGCAGAGATTATGAGGGAGAAAAAAAATGAGAAGTACAATTTCTCAATATCGGTTTAATTCATAACTTAATCTTGCTTGCACTCTCACACACACACTACACCTCACGCAGCACCTCCATATATATAGGCAAGGGGACTCCAACATGGCGTGACACGTGTCACCCACTGCACCGTCCTCTGACACCGCAGTCTGCTCCACTAGCCTGCAAACGGCGCACTAGCCCTGCGGACGGCGTGCCAGTCCTGCCAACGGCGTGCCAGACCTGCAGACGGCGTACCTGCTCTGCAGTCTACCAGCTGGCTCTGCAAGCCGCCCACTAGCTCTGCGACTTGCCCACGTGGCAGGCATGCGTGAGTGTAAAGCTGACACCTGGGCCCCAGTGTCCTCGTCCATGTCCTCTCGGACATGATGCCTTTGAAGTAGTCCTCGTCCATATCAGCCTCTTGGACATGATGCCTCTGGGTAGTCCCCGGACACATTCTGAGAAGTCCCCGGACATGTCAGCCTTCCGGACACGTCCGCGTCCATTTGTCTCCACAAAGTCCGCGGACACATACACCACAAGAGAGTGACCCCAACAAGGATATCCTTCACTGTTTTTTATATAGGTTTCGGCGCAGTGATGGTGTAAATGGGTGAACTATATTTAGTGATTGTGGATTAGGTTTAGGCAGTGATGCTGATAGTGTTGGCTTCACGGGTAATAGCTTGACGAGGTGATTGTGTAGAAAAAAATTAGAACTTTGAGTTTTGATACTAAATTTGACGTGGGAAATGGGAAAAACTAAAGGGAAAAAAAAGAGAAATTGCAGAGATGGGAAAGAAACCGAGAAGAGTACAGAGATTAGGGGAGAAACATAGATCACCAGAGAAGGGAGGAGATTCATAATTTTTTAACATTAATTTAATTCATCAATGACTTCTCAAATAATAAAATTAAACTCTTATATGGAGACATTGTGCTCCTAAGTTAGTTAGGAATTAAATATAGTTTCCCAATTACAACGATCTATATTAAGGAAATAATGAAATAAAAGTATAATGTGCCATAAATATTTTGAGGCTATTAAAATTACAAAATATCAAAAAATCTAAGATATAATAAAATATAAAATCAAATCAAATAAGTAATCAAATCTCAATAAATCTTCAATATATCCGCATTATTAAAGGATGCAATGACCTAAAAATGAAATGAATAAAATGGTCTGTTGGATTAAATCATAGGGGCAACCTTGCACTGTCAATTTTGAGATTGTGTATCTTAGAAGCACTTGTCGTGTTTAAGAACTGTACAACTAAATTATGTCGACAGAATTCCTACCCATTTATTTTGGTCACTCATTATTGGTTATTGAATATTTGAGAGTTCTCAAATGCAATAAAATGATGAAGTATACAAAGGTTTCATTTTTATACATAGAATTGGGTATCACACATTCACTGTTATTTCAATAGCCAGGTCATGTACAAAATTCCTTTTTGTTTACTAACTACTACTATGTATTGACACTTGTAATATTCCATTTGTCAAGAAAATGCAATATGGGCCCCGTGGACCTAAAGTTAGCATTATGAATTTGGACTTCAGGACTTGTGGCATTATAACTAGTGCCTGATGTTGGAACCTAGGAGTTTCTTGTTTTCTGACTCACTGGTTAGGTCCATATCCTTGTTAGCCTTGTATTCTTGTCTGTGTTATATCTTAAAAGAAAGGAATTCTTGAATGCATGATTTTGGGAACTTGTGTAGCTCTTTTAATTGATATTTGTTTCTTCATAATTCCCATGCCCTCAGGTTCTTGCTTATGTCTCTCAAGTTCAGAAGGTTGCGCTCCCAGAGGGATTGGTGAATCATGAAGCTTTGACCATTGATCAGGTTGTGCTCGTGTTTGTCTTAGGGTTAATCTCTAAAATGTGGTTTGGTAAATTTTTTGAACTTCATCTGGAGAAAAACCTTATGTTTGTTTCATACAAATATAGTGGAGTGTTATTTGACTAAACTTAGTGGCATTTTGTGCTGCCATATTTCTTCGACCAAGGAAACTACTTCTCTGAAGTTTGTAATATAAAGGCAAGGTTGTATAAGCTTCGATATGGGAGCCTCATACACCTAGTGGCATTTTGTTTCACTTTGGAATTTTTAATTTTAAATTTATACATTTTAAGTATACCTAAAATGTTAAATCTTCTAAAAAGTATAAAATCACATATATTGTAGATGCATAAAATATGAATAGATAAAAATTTTGAGTTTTTTTCAATAATCTAGAAGTATACTAAAATAGTTAAATAGATTATTAAATATAATTAAAATTTTCACTTTTAGTGGGTCACGAGAACAAAAAATATTTGCTTTCATGACATCTAATGTTGATACATGTAGCCCAATATGGCCGTGATCTATAGTGGTATCGATATTTCATCCATTATTTGGTCTTCTCATAATCTGTGTTCACATTTTTGCTTTTGTAAGATCATGTCATGAAGTTGAAAAATACTTGATGAATGCTTAGCAGATTACTGTTATATATCTAGTTTGGTGTTCCATTTCTGCCAGGCATATTAATCCTATCAGTTGTAACTATCTATGACCGATCTGAATGTCAGATGTACCTTGCCATATCATAGTTTGAAAACATCAGTATGGTCCCTTGACCATGATGGCAAAGGAGGCTAGCAGAACTATGAAGCTGTATTGCTTGGCCTACCTACACGGATTGTCTCCCTGATTCAGTATAATTTTATGGCTTCTTTCCATTCAGATTGATATCTTTAAAGAGTAAGAAGTAAAGCAGTAGCTGGAGAGAGAACCAGCTGTGTGATGATGCAGTTTTCTTATTCTTTTGACCGTTTATTTAACTAATAATCATTTC
>JAODPA010116919.1:21955-47283 GCA_025585075.1 Nepenthes mirabilis
AATAATCATTTCATTTCCTATTTTTTTTTTTTTTTTTTGGGGGGGGGGGGGGAGGAGTGGAGAAAGTGAAGTTCAGAAAGGGATATGTTAAAAGTAGCATACTTCTAACAAGTTTTGTAAATTGAGAACCTTAATCTTTGTCAGATGGTAAGGCAATTTGATTATTCAATACGTCAATGCCACTAAATGGCTCCCCCTTAAGTCCTTTTTTTCCAATTTTTGAGGGATGTGGGCTCTCTTTGTTTATTCAGATAGATTTCTGCTGGTAGTTTGACTTGAATGCAATTATTTTTTTTCCAGTTTATGAGGGTTGGGGACTCTCTTTGTTTATTCATTTCAGATAGATTTCTGCTGGAAGCTTGACTTGAATGTAATGTTTTTTGGGGTGGGAATTCTTCCAGATAGAGAGTAATATTGTCAGGTGCCCAGATCCAGAATCTGCAGAGAAAATGATAGCTATCATTGATGCTGTCCGTGTGAGTGGGGATTCTGTTGGTGGAGTTGTCACATGCATCGTTAGGAATGTTCCGTGTGTAAGATTCCTCTCCTTATAAGGGTCATTGCTATTTACATCTATAAAAAAAATTACTTATCTCACTTTCTCTGTTGAAAACCGTAAAAATGCTTTCCTGATATGTCTTACGTGTTATAGTTATTAATTTCTCATGTTAGGGGATTGGTTCACCTGTCTTTGGCAAGCTGGAAGCTGAACTGGCCAAAGCTGCTCTTTCATTACCTGCTTCCATGGGTTTTGAGTTTGGCAGTGGCTTTGGAGGTAAGGAAACCTGTACGAGCACCTATTAGAAGCTGTATGTCTCGGGATGACACTTCCTTGGTGACAGCACTTGCCTAGCACACTCCGTGCAGTGTAGACTAGTTGGCCTTTTCATATTCTCACCACAAAGTATGTAGATACACATGACTCGTAGAGGAAATACTCTTCATTGTAGAAGATTGAGTACGGTAGTATGGACCACCATTCCATTACTCACCTTCGAAAGCTCACCCCACAAGTTCTCTCGTAGAGCTCTTCATGAATAGCCACCCTCTTAGTTATAGACTACTCCTTGACTTAGGTTGGATTGTTTGCTTGCTTTGATCTTCTCGTAAACTTCTCAAAACATGTCCCTAATAAAACCAGTTTATCTATTTATATAGGAGTGCTATCTCCTCAACTAATAACGAAAATTATCCTTCTATCATTTACTATGGATGACTAGGATTCAAGCTCTAAAATATTCTTTACTAACATCCCCCTCAAGAATACTCTAAAATTTTATACCCTCTCAATTCGAAAACATTCTAGAGTAAAACACAGGTTTCCTCTATTTTCTATAACTCTCTAGTAAAACTATCTAAAGTCCATTAGATAATTGTCCACCCCGCATATATATTTTTGTATACATAAATTATACATGCGGGCATTCTTTGTTCACATGGCACATCTACGTGGCATATAACCTATATGCTTCTTTGCCATCCATGACATATAGCTTCAAGTCATGACTTTTCACTTATTGCATCATCTACAATGGTAATTGTAGAGATGTTGTGACTTAGAATGTCTTTGAACTGATTATTTGAGAAGGGAGCTATCGCCCAGAATACTTTGCATTTCTTCTTACAATTGTGTCAGAATTGAAACTCAAATTACTAGTCATCCATTTGCAGGTACAATTTTAACTGGCAGTGAGCACAATGATGAGTTTTATATGGATAAGTCGGGAAGAATTCGAACAAAAACAAACCGCTCTGGTGGGATACAGGTTAGGCTCTTGGCTGATACTGGATTCAATCATGATTTGCATGGATGGGATCCCAGGGGGATGAAAATATCGATATTGGCATTAGGACCCGATGTAATTTTTCATAATTATATCAAAATTAAGATAAATACTAAAATTTAGTCACATTTAATCATATTTTATATATTTCAAATGCTTTAGACAATTATTACTCACTGAATCGATATTTTAATATCAAATTTTATACTAGTAAATAATAAAATGATAAAAATAAAACCAAATAAGGAAAATGAATTGTTACTCACTACCAAATGACATGGATGTAAGTTATTAATAACTAAAAATATAAAAACAAATGATATATGTTTAATCTTGTATTTTTTGCATTAGTATGGCCTAGTTAATAAATATACAAACTCATTCTCCAACTGTACAGTTTAAACTCTATTGAGAATAAGATAATTTGTGACATTATTTGACACTGAAATTAGTACTAGCAAGTAAAAAAACAAAATACGATTTTAATAATATAAGTTAAAGTTTCTCAAATTATCTTGATATCACCACTTTGTCAGGCTTTGTTATGGAGTATATCCATTGTCTTCATTACTCAAACAATTAGATGATTGATTTGGATGTCTTTCTCGTTTGCCATTGGTTATTAAAAAAAATTCATCTATGCTACTACCAAACTCATCATTTGTGGTGGTTGCTCAATGTTCTTTGTTAGATTAGTTGTTGCAAGGGAAAATGAGTTGGGGCCTGAGGTGCTCCATAATAATCCAGCTATCTTAGATGATGGTACCCAAACTGGTACAGGTAGGAGGATGCTTGTATTTATTAGTTGAGAAATCCTGGCATTCGAATAGTTTTATGTACTTAAACTACCACTCTATTAGAGGATTTGTGAATCCTAAAACCACCAAAATTACCTATTATGAACCTATAGCTACTTAGGTGTCTTTTCCTTTTTCTTATGTAAGTTTGTGCCTACACTTGTAGTGATTCGATGCCCATCTCATCCTCTCATAGGGCAGCCTAAGAATGGTCTTCAAGATATAACGAGAGAGTAGGCTAGGTTGATTCAATAGTAGACGATGCAAGCTTATTGTCATCATCATGACCCCAAACAACATCAACTTCATTACCACCACCCCCATTATCGGAATTTTGGTCATCTTTGTAAGTAGAGCTATTATCATATTGCCGTTCTCTGGGCCTTGCGGTGGTAACATGTATCCCACCACTATCTTCTTCATCTCCTTCAAATTCGGCAGCATGTAACTCTAGATTATCTTGGCTATCTAAAGGTAGTCTATTTTACTCCTCCAATCATGAATCCAAGAGATTATCTTTCTCAAATATATAATTTAAGTTGATTAGATTAAATTAATCTTTTAATTAATTTTAGATTTTTCTTGTGATATTTTTTATTTTTGGCATTAAATTATAGTAGTATAGACTAATTTACTAAATCTCTTATATTTTAGTCAATTTGTTGTATTTGTATGTATAAGGTTAAAAGCACTTTGTTCTTTCACACGTAGAGAAAGGGGTGGTTTGACTAAGAATACTACAATAGTCCTTTTGTAGTTCAGGAGCACCAATTTCATAATGAATCCACCATTTAATTACGTTGGCATTTAATCAATATTAAATTTAGCAAATTTTAAATAGTTGATAAAGGCCTATATAATTTATAAGCTAGAATAATATTAGAATCAATTGGCAAAACAATTTATGCAAGTTGTATTCCAAATGAATTTTGTTTATCACGAAAGATCAATAACTAAAAAATACCAATAAAATTACCAATACTCAACAATATAATGGACATGTAAATAAATATTTGGAAAATGAAAAATGTTTAAAATTATAAATTAAGATGTATGTTTGAGTGATTTGTTTTTTATTTGAAGAAAGGAAAAAATGGTGAGAATTAGGTGAAGAAGGGAAGTAGAACTTGCGTAAGTGATGTTTGGTGTATTTTGCTGCTAATGAGAATTGTGTGAGTAAAGAGAGAGAGGGCCATAGGGATTTTTTAGGTAGTGTTTGGTTTGGGTTTAAAAAATATATGATATATCAGCCTATATTAATATATCGGTAGATTTGATTGATGGGACGATATAATGTGGTATTTATTGGTATCGAGTTTTCTTGGTATCAGGATGGCTCGATACTGTGTTGTATCAGCTAATATCTCCAATATCAACAAATATTTACTTTCATGCTGGCTAATTTAAAAATCCCTGTCTTGCTTTGGCTCCCCGTTTTAATTATTATTTTGAATCTTGGAAAATTTTTTACAAACCAGAAGCAAAAGTCTCAATAATGGTCGAGCAGTAATATAATGTCATAGGAAACCCTTTAGCTACCGATAATAAATAGTAAGGGTAATTTTCTCTAGACAATAAAATTTATCTTGATATGAGAACATACTTACTAGATATATTATATGCATTCTGTTGAATCTTAATGCATTATTTCAAACAGTATTGATTGAGTTGAAATTCAATGGAAATATCTTATTTTTCTTTTTTTAAAAAAAAAAATCTAAAGAAGAAACTAAAAAAATCCAATGGATTTTAAGTTTTTGTTAAATCAATATAGAATTGCTTTTTCGGAAACGTCTTTGGTTTACTATTTTGTGTTCATTGACATTGTTCATGTTCATCAACAGGGAGGAATATCCAATGGGGAAATCATTAACATGAGAATAGCCTTTAAGCCAACGCCTACGATTGGAGTGAGTTCTTGCTCTTCATTTAGTTCTTTCCTTTTTGCATCGAATGATGTTAGTATCATTATGTTTACTTCTTTCAATCGACATTAGGGTTCTATTACCTATTGTTGGGGATCAAGACGGGTCATATTATATGTCCTTTAGTAGATGATCCAATTGTGTGTCTTGGGCACCCTATAAAGGAGGTCTATGTGTAAATTGCCTTTAATAGATGGCTGCTGGATTTTTTGGATTCTGTGACCTTCCAAAGAACCTCCCTCACAAAAAAAAAAGGGATAAATTGGGGGCAATCTGATACTGTTTCATGCTGCCCGTGCAGAAAAAACAGAGAACAGTAACCAGAGGGAAAGAGGAGACCGAACTTATTTTCCATGGTTGCCAGGAACCTTGTGTTGTCTCCCGAGGTATGCCTCAAGTTATGCTTCTTTCTTTTATTTCTCATAATGCAACAAGTTGTAAGGTACTGCTTCTAAGCAAAGGGGATGACCCTTTTCAATTATTGCAACATCCACAAGGCTGATTGCTTCAAGAATACATCAATTTCATATGAATGTCGAATCTGATAGCAATAATGACTGCAATAAGAGCAGTAATTAATTGTTTTCCATAAATCTTGCCATGATCATGGTAAATTTTTTGTATTGAGTGTTGGGATTGGATAAATTGGGCCGGATACGAATGCTCAGAACCCGTCAAAACTAGAACGGGAAGAGTTCAATCTGGTGGGCCCAGCTCAATTGAATGGGCCCAATATCTATGCCCAGCGGCCCCCAAGGAATGAATTCCAACTCAGGGTGTCCAGACCCAGGCCGCCATATGGCCTACTTAGCTCACCGAAAAGGGGTGAACGACTGCCCTGCCACGGGTGTATGTGTTGCCAAGGAAATGCGGATGCAGAATGACGTCTCAGGGTGGATGGTGGTGCGTGTTAGCAGATGACAGGGGTGTGGCGCCTGACCTGGGTGCTCTCCGTTCGGCTCCTACCACAAAGGGAACAGCCCCAAGTGGATGTAATGCTGCCACACCACCCTCACTAGCCACTCAGCTGCCATGCCCAAGTCACTTCTCCCATCAGAGCCCACCACCAGACTCAAGCAGGGGGGGGGGGGGTGGTAAATAGGACAACCTATTAGAAAGAGGAAGGATTTCCTCACCATCTGCTCTTCGCCAACTTCCAAATAGCCCCAACAACCCTACGGGTGGCGCCACCACTCTACGCATTGATGGCCTTTGGGATCTGGTCATATGCCAATGCTTCCCCATCATTCTAAAAGGAGATACCCAAGCATGGTTTCACTGATTAGAGCCTAGCTCGATTGACACCTTCCACAACTCTACAAAGCCTTCCTATTCCTGATGTAGTTTGCTTCAAGTAGGAGGGAGAAGCGTCGCTGACACATGGTTTATATTCGCCAGATGCTAGACAAACTCTTGAGAGAGTACCTGGCATGCTTCAATGCAGAGGCATGTGGTATCCCGAACCTCACCGATGACGCAAAGACATCATCCTTCATTGAATCACTGCAATTAGTAGTGAACCCGATGACGGTCAGCTAGAGGTAAAGGCAACTTTCATAGAGTAGCCACTGAAAGAATGGTCCATCGGGTTCATTCTACAAGTCTTCATTTGTAGTCATCCACAAGCTTCATAGAGTTGAAGGCCAAGAGCAAGATAGAGGTAGCCACTGAAAAAGACAACAAAGTCCTACTGATGGAGCGGGCTCGCCATGACTTACCAGGCAACTTTCATCTGGGTCCCAACTGAAAGAGGTGGGGGTGATGCTAATCAGAGTGGGTCCCCACAACTAGCACATTCAAATCAGATGGTTCCAATGGCCCCATGCCTCTCAATGAGACCCGAATGAATATATTAATGTAGACAAAGGATGAGAAGTTTTTCAAGTAACTGAAGCAAGTTTGTAACTCAAAATCATTAGATCAGATAAATTACTGCATTTTTCGCAAGATTTTTGGCCACAATAAAGAGGACTGCAAAAACGTCATTAAGGCTCTAATAAGAAGTGGCCTCCTTTATTGGTTTGTTTAGCGTCCAAATGGTTGCCTAGAGGAAGGATAGAATGAGTCTAGTCTTAGTAATAACTTGCCCAAGAATTAAGTGTTGGCGGACAATGGGCGGCCTACTGACAAGGATACAAGAACAATCCCTCTGTTGGCCGGAATGGACGGCCAACTGATAAAGCACACAAGTAGTGAAGTAGAGGCAAGAGAAGAGAAATGAACACCAAATTTTATGTGAAAAACTTTTGTAAAATAAGGAAAAAATCACGGGATACTAAATCCACAAATGATCACTAAGTATAAAAAATTACAGGAAGTGAAAATAAGAAGATAGCAAAAGTAAACAAAGCCCTCACACTTGTTTTCTTCTCACAGCTCTCTTTCTTTTACTTTCTCTCCTCTCTATTTTACACACACTTTTCTCTCTACTTATCCAGTGTCTTTTCCTTCTCCTTCTTCTCATCAATAGTTGAGTGTACATATACACATATATACACATGTCCCCCACCACAGCCCAACTTGGTGGTTGGTGCTCAACTTCTAAAATCTGCATGCATGCGCATGCCCTATTTTGCAGCAGGCAGCGCATGCCTGCTCCTATAAATCGATCAACCTTTAGAGTCCTAAGAATGATATCTACCAACTATTCAATCGGGTAGGTCAACTGTACACTTTTTGGGATTTGACAGTCATACGGGCCTTCCATATTCAGCAACCACACCGTTGACCGGTTGAAGTAATTAGCCTTGCTTCCTCAATAGAGTCAGTCGTCTCACGATTTTTTCCGGTCAACATTTTGACCGACAGAGTTGACCATCCAGAAGATTCCGATCAACATAGTTGACCGGGATTCCTTCCTCTTAGCACACATACGTGCTCCGTCCAAGTAATTCGGTCACAAGGACTTCCACACGGGAGTGATCCCCAACATTAAGTGCTTGCTGAAGTCATTAATATGGTAAGCACTCATTCTAGGAAGACTGGCCACGCTGAGTTTGAAATTCAAGTCAAGAGGAAGAAACCAAGATAGGAAACAATAGAATTTATTGATGGTCCCATGTAACTTCCTCCATTCTGATCCCCTCTTTATATCAGCTTTTGTTTTAGATGGATCAGATAATTGTCATTTAAAGTAAGTTTTTATTGATAATAAAAACTATCGAAATCTTTATTTTGATGTCTTTAGATTGCCCCTTATATGGCCTAGACAACAGACCCATAGTTGTGGAGGGGGTTATTGACCTGAAGGTGACCCTAAAGCACCTACCCCGGGGCCTCATGTACTCGCTTCTTGGTGGCAGGCATACCCTCCGCGTACAATGCCATAGTAGGCTAGTCTCATCTCCTTTGAGGCCAAAGAACGTCAATTGCAAGCTTAAGTAAAGTTCTCGACCCCATGGGGAGTTGGGGAAGTCTGGGTTGATCAAGTCATGACCAAGCGGTGCTTTTTGACACAGCTAAGGGGTAGTCCAACCTGTTGAAGACCTAGACATTCAGGACGAAGTGAATCCCCAAAAGGAACAGCAAGATGTGCATATAACCAAAGTCCCCTTGAATTCACACATTCATGAGAAGTCTGTCCAAGTAGGTGCCATGTTAAGTGAAAGGACAATGGAGGAGCTCCTTGTGTTCCTTCGGGCTGATCACAATGTGTTCTCTTGGACCTCAGTAGTTGACGTGCTAGGATCTTGGTTTACGTAATGGTTCACAAACTTAACAGAGCACTAAGGTGCAAGCCCATTAGGCAAAAGCGCGGAAGCCATTCTTTAGTGAAGCTCCATGCAATAAAGGAAAAGGCCTAGAAACTAACAGATGTCAGCTTCATCAAAGAAGTTTATTACCCTAAATGGCTATCCAACGTTATGATGGTAAGAAAGACAAACAGAAATTGAAAAATTTGCATAGATTTTATGGATGTGAACAAAGCCTGTCCGAAGGATAATTTCCTCTCGCTATAGATTAACCAACTAGTAAACTTAACATCAGGCCATCAACTCCTAATCTTTATGGATGCATACTCGAGTTACAACCAGATCCAAATGGATCCTACCGACGAGGAGCATATGGCCTTAATAACCAATCAAGTTTCATATTGTTATAAAGTAATGCCTTTTGGGCTGAAAAATATCGGGACTACCCATCAAAGAACGGTAGATAAAATGTTCTTAGAACAGATAGGTTGAAAGATGGAGGTATATATGGATGACATTTTAGTGAAAAGCATACACGTGACCAACCAATTCAAAGACCTAGTTGAGGTCTTTGGGGTACTCCAAGTAAGGAATGAGGTTGAACTTGACCAAATACATGTTTGGTATCACATTGGGAATGTTCCTGGGGTTTATTGTCTCACATCAAGGGATAGAGGCTAACCTTGAAAAAATCTAAGCTATCCTAAAAGATGGGATCCTCAAAATCTAGAAAAGATGTGCAGAGATTTACGGAGCACATAGCGGCCCTCTCTTGCTTCATGGAGAAGTCGGCTGAGAAGTATCTATAATTTTCCAAACCCTCCAAGGAGCGTAGTCCAACGTGTTCTATTGGACAGAATACTATGAGCAACCTTTGCAATACCTAGCCCAACAACCCCTACAAACTCAGCCAATCCTAGGTGAGGACCTATACCTATACTTGGCAATAGCATCGACCACAGTTGGTGTAGTCCTAATCTGAGAAGAAAAGGTGATCTAGATGCCTGTCTACTACGTGACTAAAGTGTCCGAAAACTAGGTATGCCCTAACGGAAAAGACCACCCTGGCTTTGATATTTTCTGCAAGGAAGCTTAAGCCATACCTTAAGGCACACAAAGTACCGGCCTGCCAACCAGCCTCTATGTCAACTACTGCAAAAAACCAGAGGTGTTAGGAAGACTAATTAAATGGTCTATAGAGATGGGGGAAGTTGACATACAATTCCAACCACACATGACTATCAGTTAGTTCAGGTCAACTATTTTAGTAAGTGGGTTAAACCAATTCCTCTTGTCAGGATCACCGAGCATAAAGCTGTAGACTTCCTACGACAGAACATAGTGAGCACATTTGGGATACTAGAAGTAGTAATAACAGATAATGGAACCTAATTGTCAGGAAAAGCTTCGCACAAAATTGTGAAGGACTATGGATTCGGCTGATCCACATTTCAATCTCCTATCCACAAGAAAACAGACAAATAGGGGTAACTAACTGGACTATTCTCAATGGGTTACGTGCAACATTAAATAAGGTCAGTGAGGCATGGATGGATAAGCTACCCCATGTACTTTGGGCTTATCAAACCATTCCCAAGGCCACAACCGAGGAAGCTAATACAACTTATGCTTTGAAGTCAAATCTATCATACCTGTTGAAATTAGGATCAGTTGTAATTTCGTGCAAAATGAGGAAATGCATAGACAACACCTTGACATGCTAGAGGAAGCATCAAATAGCGTTGATCCAGACCAAGGCTTACTAGCAGCGGATCGCCAGGTCTCTGCCATTGCCGACTGGTGCCGGAACTCTCAAGAAAATGGTAGAAACCCAATGGGTGCCTTCAAGGGCTTATTGGCTACAGGTCACATGGAGTACAGACTTTGCTTTCGCCAAAGTCAGAGGCATCAACTGCACCTAAGTTTCGGGTGTCGATACGACCCAACCTTACACTTGTCTCTAGTTGAGTGATGAGCACTTTGCATGCTTGAAAACTCTGCTTGGACCTCAACTCTAGCATGCCACTCCGCTTATCCATGCTAACCCCCTCCTTGCCATCCTGAAAGTAACGAGACTGGGAAATGGAAAGCTGTCGGGAAAAGTTGCGGACTTGGGAGTCGCTGCCTTGGCTGGCTGTGTCACTAACTCAACCTCGCAACGAACCTTCCCTCCTCTCTCCTCAGCATCAACAGCATGCATCTCCGCTGGTCAACCCGTGTTAGAAGTTCCTCAACCTCGGCCCACGACTGAGTGAACTCCTCTCTTAGTGTAATCTGTGCCTCAACCAAATTAGAACCTCTATATTGACAAGCCATCTCATTTTTGCACATGTACTATACTATCATTTCGGATGAAGATAATAGCCCCCGAGATAGTTTCAGCCTTCAGGGCTAGGTGCTAGTGTTGGGATTGGATAAAATGGGTTGGTTCTAAATCCTCAAAACCTATCAAAACTAGAATAGGAAGAGTCCAACCTGGTGGGCCCAGCCCAAGAAGACGAGCCTAATACCTAGGCCCAGTGGCCCACAAGGAATGAAGTCCGACTCAGGGGGTTCAGACCAATGCCACCATACAGCCTGCTTAGCTCACCGAATTGGATTTAACAACAGCCTGTGTGACCAAGGAAATGCAGATGCAAAAGACATATCTCAAGGTGGATGGTGTTGCGTGTTGGCAGAAGACCGGGGTGTGGCGTCTAACCTGAATGCTGTGCTGACCTAAGGATACGCTGTGTGACCTGGGGGTGCGCCCACCGCCAAGGAATGGCCCAGGAGGATGTGGCACCGCCAGACCAGTCTCATTGGCCACTCAACTGCCATGCCTGAGTCACTTCTCCAGTCAGAGCTCCTCACCAGGCCCAAATAAGCCTCTGCCCAGCAAACCCTCAATGCAGCTAGGAGGAGACCAAGCCTAAAAAGGTAAGGCAACCCTCCTGTAAGAGGAAGGATTCCTCACCAGCAACTACTGGCCAACTTCCAAACTGCCCTTGCAATCGGGCGGGTGGCACCACCGCTCGCAGGGAATTACCCACCACCTGAAGGAAGGGCCATCATCCCAGGACCTCCAGCCGGTATCTGCCTACACTTTAGCCTCGTCCAGATAACCCGATCATCATCATGCTCATTCTTTCTAAAGTTATTTCTACTGCTTCTCGATTTTTCTGAGGCATACTAACTTAAACGTTAGAGGGGTCCCCTTAATCATTCCTGGCCCTGTTAACCTCAAATTTCTCTGCGGTGTATAGGATGTTAGATTAAGGGCTCCAATCAAATTTCTGCCCATTTGAGAAAACCCAAACAAAATCAGTCCTCAGGTATGCATTAGCTACTGAGATGTACTTGGTTGTTTTTAGCCTTATAATTAGCACACAATTATTCTATATAATAAAAGAAACTCTTACAAGGTGAGGCATGCAATTCAATTCAAATTGAGCCTTTGACATGATATCGGAGCCAAAAACCCTAGTTCTCTACGTCTCATTACCATTTCGAAGTCTTTGAAATTTGCATCTGTACTCTCTTGGTCATGGAAATTTGAGGGTGGCTTCTGTGTGGTTGGCCTCGTTGTGGTTCACTCAAGTAGGCCTTCGATCAAAGTATCCATAAAGATCGATACATCTCTCACATCTAGTTTCAATCAGTAGATTGAGCAGCCTTTTGGAGTCTGGGAAGGTGAATACTGTTGAGAGAAATTGTTACCGGCTTGATCAACCGGGACATTGTACCATCTACAGAACCACCAATTACAAGGAAGAGCACTCGGACTACTCAAACACCTCTGAAATTGCGGGATTATATCCAGGTCTGAAGCCGGATAGCCCATTGCCCATTTGGGTTACTGATTTGGAGTTTTGCTGTTTTTTTCTTTTTTTTCCACGTCCTCTTACTGATGTTGTTGTTGCTCACGTGGGCCATTTTACTTTATTTTCTGTTTTACTTTACTTATGCTGCTTGGTAGTGGAACAGAGACAATAGAGATACAATATTTCACTATCTTCCTCTCTACTTTTCCCCTCTCGCTTCTCTTGTTTCACTCTCTATCTCTCTTCCCTCTCCATCTTATTCTTCCCCTCTGTCAATTCTCCCCTTCCGTGAAGCTTAGAATTGTTGTGTGCAGTGGCAGCAGCCTAGAGATCGTATCAATTTGATGCTCTCATTGAGACCATGGCAGAGACGATGGCGACGCGATACAAAGCTCTCGAAGATTCCATTGTCGTGGTAGCACAGGAAGTGAAGGAGCTCGCCGTCACAGTACACCATCACTCCGACTGCCTCACCTCACACTCGACTACGTCTAACCAGATTCAACAAACCCTTAGTGAGTTCCAACAATCTTTCATTGACATTCGCCAATCCCTCCATCATCTCGAACGAAACTCAATTTCACCATCACTCCCTCCCTTATTGCCTACTCCCACGTCGATTGCAATAACTCCCACTACTCAAACCGTAACCCTACCTCTCATTTCTCCCCCACAATTAGATTCTCCAACCTCTTCGCCGATCAGGTTGCCCAAACTCGAGATTCCATTTTTCGCAGGAGAAAATGTGGTGGGATGGTTGCTTCAGATCGAACGCTTCTTTCTGTATCATCTTATCCCACCGCATCACAAACTCACTATTGCTGCTTTCTATATGACCGGGGCTGTCCTCCAATGGTACCAGTGGATGCATGCTACCCGCCAATTAACGACATAGGAACTGTTCTCCAGAGATCTGGAACTACGGTTTAGTCCTTCTTCTTACTTAAATCATGAAGCTCTCTTGTATAAACTCCGTCAAACTACTCCGGTTGCGGCTTACATGACTGAGTTTGAAACCATTTCCACTCGCACTACTGGGCTCTCTACAACTAATCTCCTGAATTGCTTCTTATCCGGATTAAGGGATAATATACGTCGAGAATTACTCCTGTTGAAGCCACAGACACTACTGGAGGCCATAAGCATGGCTAAGCTGGTGGAGGAGAAAATGGATATTGGCCGTTCATTGCATCATCGGTCACCAGTGACCAAGCCACCAGCAACCTTCCCTGCCCCTCATCTCAAACAATTACCTCCCCCGAGTCCACCACACAGGTTGCCCATTAAGTGCCTCACAGCAATAGAGATGGCCGCTAGGCGCGAAAAGGGGCTTTGTTTCAATTATGATGAACGATTTACTCTCAGCCATAGGTGTAAACCTCCCCAATTTTTGTGTATGCTGGTAGAGGAGGACCACTCTGTTGCCACGACTACTTAACTTTCAGAGGTTGAAACGGCAGAAGGCGATTTTGTAGTAGAGCATACTCTTGAGATAAAATCTCCTCCCCCTACTCCTGATCATGCTTCGACTATTTCTCTACACATGTTGGAAGGCTACTTTGTCCCCTCCACCTTGAGGTTGCAAGACTATATCCTGGGCCAACCACTTCGACTATTTCTCTACACACGTTGGAAGGCTACTTTGTCCCCTCCACCTTGAGGTTGCAAGACTATATCCTGGGCCAACCAGTGGTTATCCTGGTGGATAGTGATTCCACCTACAATTTCTTACAAACACAAATGGCCAAACACTTGGGGCTGTCCATTGAACCCTCTCAACATCTTAATGTCACGGTCGGCAATAGTGATTCCCTGCACTGCGAGGGACTGTGCAACAGTGTGGTGGTCACACTGGGTAAATCAAAGTTTACAGTGGACCTCTATTTGTTGCCCATCTATGGAGCCGATATAGTTTTTGGAGTTCAATGGTTGGCTTCAATTAGACCCGTGCTTTTTGACTACAAGGCTCTCTGGATGAGTTTTGATCATAAGGGCCGCTCGATCACCTTACACGGTTTTCCCAAGGCCACAATGTCCACCATGACATTAGGCCAATTGTGACGAGGTGAAGTCACCAAGTCTATTGCCACATCTTTTCAACTAACCGTGTTGCAAGCACATGAAGAAGGTCTGGCAGACACTCCACTAGATCCTTCTCCTATATTTAATCTTCCCTTATACCTTACTACAGAGATGGCTGACTCCCTTTAGTCCCTGCTTTCTTCCTTTGCTGATGTTTTCTCCATTCCTTATGGTTTAACCCCCCCACCGCAACACTGATCACCGAATTCCTCTTCAATCGAACTTCTCTCCAGTAAACGTGATGCCATATCGATATCCACATTTCCAGAAAGCAGAGATGGAGAAAATAATTCAAAGTATGCTCGAAGAAGGGATCATTCAACCGAGTACCAATCCCTTCTCCTCACCGATATTACTTGTTAAAAAAAAAGATGGTAGCTGGAGATTCTGTGTTGATTATCGAGCTTTAAATGCAATTACAGTGAAGGATAGATTTTCTCTTCCAACTGTGGATGAGCTATTAGACGAACTCCATGGCGCTAAAGTATTTTCGAAGTTAGATTTGAGGGCAGGTTATCATCAGATGCGAGTTAACAAGGAGGATATACACAAGACTGCATTCCGCACTCATGAGGGCCATTACGAATTCTTGGTAATGCCATTTGGACTCTCTAATGCCCCTTCGACATTCCAGGCAAAGATGAATGAAATATTTCGTCCTGTCATTCGGAAATTCGTCCTTGTATTTTTTGATGACATATTGGTTTATAGCCCCTCTTGGGAGCAACACCTACTGCATCTCCAGTCGACTCTCCAGATTTTGAGGGATCACTTCTTTTATGCCAAATCTTCCAAATGTGAATTTGGGTGTTCCTCCATAGCATACTTGGGGCACGTGGTAACTGATCAAGGGGTAGCTGTGTATCCCACTAAAATTGAAACAGTCCAAAGATGGCCAACACCAGTGAATGTCCGGCAGCTACGAGGATTCTTGGGGTTAGCTGGATATTATCGCCGATTTGTGGCCCGATACACCCAAATTGCCACTCCTCTCACCTAACTACTAAGAAAAGCCGCCTTCATTTGGAATTCAAACGCAGAAACAGCTTTCCAGACTCTTAAAGCTGCTCTTACCTCCACCCCTGTTTTGGCACTGCCCGATTTCACTAAGCCCTTTTCTATACACACCGATGCTTCAGGAACAGGAGTGGGAGCGGTGCTAATGCAAGCAGGTTAGCCAATCGCATTCTACAGCAAGCAGCTTTCTTCCAGATTGTAGAATTCATCTACTTATGTTCGGAAACTTTGTGCTATAGTAGAGGCTGTAAGAAAATGGCAGCCATACCTCCTGGGATCCAAATTTACTATCCAAACGGACCACCAGCCTCTTAAGGCTTTACTGGCACAGAGCACACACCCCGGAGCAACAGTGTTGGATCACCAAGCTTTTGGGATACAATTTTGACATCGTTTATCGTCCCGGAAAAGAAAATGGTCCTACTAATGCCCTGTCTTGGCTGCAAGAGGGATCCTACCATGCTTTACGAGTTGCAACCCGTCCTGCCCTGCGAAATTTTCACAAACGAAATCCTGCTTCTTCATCATTAATCTCTTCCATCCAAAATTAGCCCGGTGACCATGATAGCTATTCTATTAATGATGGTCTCATCTTCTACCAAACAAAAATCCTAGTGCCTGCTTAGTCTGCTTTATAGGACCTCATTATGCAAGAATATCATAGCTCACCTATAGGGGGTCATGGAGGCTTCCAACGTACTTACACCCAAATCGCCAATATTTTTTATTGGCCTCAAATGCGCAGAGACATCCGGGACTTCGTCCAGCATTGTCCTACATGCCAGCAAGTCAAATCCCTCACGACTGCTTCTCAAGGCCTGTTGCAGCCACTCCCCATCCCAAAAAGAATTTGGAAATCAGTTTCAATGGATTTCGTTACCCATTTGCCTCCTTCGAATGGGATAACCGTGGTGCTGGTGATAGTAGATCGCCTGTCCAAGTACTCCCATTTTTTACCTCTACATACCCAATTTACGGCCCAAGATCTGGCTGAAGTCTTTGTTGAAGAGATAGATTGCATGGATTTCCAGTGAAACTAGTGACAGATCGAGACCCACTCTTTATGAGTCATTTTTGGCGAGAACTCTTCAAACTCAAGGGGACCAAATTTGCCACCAGCAATTCCTACCACCCTCAAACGGATGGCCAAACGGAGGTTGTTAATTGGTGCCTAGAAGACTATTTGCGCTGTTTTGTGGCAGACAACCCCTCCACTTGGGTATGGTACCTCCCTTGGGCTGAATGGCATTACAACACTTCATGGCACTCTTTGATCAGAATGAGCCCATTTGAGGCCGTTTATGGACGATCGCCCCCTTCCTTGTTGGATTACGCACGGGGCACCTCTACTGTGGCCGCTGTAGATGAATTGCTCACCGATCGGACTGATCTCATCACTGCCCTTAAAGAGAATTTAAAGAGAGCTCAGCAACGCATGAAACAGAAGGCTGATAGGCATCACACAGCTAAAGAATTTCTAGTCGGAGATTGGGTTCTTGTTAAATTACAGCCGTACCGCCAAACCATGGTTGCAAATCGACAATCGAACAAATTGGCTAAGAGGTATTATGGGCCTTTCCGCGTTTTGGAACGTATTGGTCCAGTTGCTTATCGAGTGCATTTACCGGAAGGCTCCAAAATGCATAATGTATTTCATATTTCATTATTGAAGCAATTCCGAGGGGAAGCTACTGACCAGCCAGTGGATTTTCCTATGGAGGCACAGGGTTCACAGCCCTTGCTCTATCCAGCAGAATTGCTGGGATTTAGGAAAATCCTCCTTTAGGGCAAATTCATCACTTAATTCCTTGTTCATTGGCAAACTCAATCTGCTGCTGAGTCTACATGGGAAACTGCTTCAGAATTTATGCAGGACTTTCCCACCTTTAACCTTGAGGACAATGTTATTTTCGATGGGGACGGTAATGTTACCGGCTTGATCAATCGGAACGTTATACTATCTACAGAACCACCAATTACAAGGAAGAGCACTCGAACTACTCAAACACCTCTGAAATTGCGGGATTATATTCGGGTCTGAAGCCGGATAGCCCATTGCCCATTTGGGTTACTGATTTGAAGTTCTGCTGTTTTTTTCCGTTTTATCCACGTCCTCTTACTGATGCTGTTGTTGCTCACGGGGGCCGTTTTACTTTACTTTCTGTTTTACTTTACTTATGCTACTTGGTAGTGGAACAGAGACAACAGAGATACAATATTTCACTATCTTCCTCTCTACTTTTCCCCTCTCCCTTCTCCTCTTTCACTCTCTATCTCTCTTCCCTCTCCGTCTTATTCTTCCCCTCTGTCAGTTCTCCCCTTCCGTGAAGTTTAGAATTGCTGTGTGCAGTGACAGCAACCTGGAGATCGTATCAGAAATCTGAATTTCTCAACTTCTAAAGTCCCAGATTCAAACGTTTTAGCTTAGCAGTTGCCTTCAAACTTGAGAGAAAGCACCTTTAATTGTCTCAAGAAGTTGAGAAATTTGTGAAGTTGGCACAGACGGCTTAAAGCGTGTAGCCTCATTCTCTTCAACTGAAATCCATTTGGCTTTGGTATCTTGGGTTTACCTTTTATTTTACGTTGGTTATTTTTGTTAATGGCGAGGGGCAATTCAAATTTTTTTTTACTGCACACTTCATCGGAAAAAAAAAATATTTTATGTAGGAATTTTAATTTTGATTATTTATCAGGGGAAAAGAACTGTGGGGTCATATTGACAAAAATGGTACAGCTCTTTTGGAGCCTCAAAAATTAGCTTTGTGGACAGCTAAAGATGGTAGGGTCATGACTTGGATCTTGGAATCTACTGATCCACTTGTTGTATTAATCTGAGACTTTATAAGACCGCTAAAAATATGTGAAAATATTTAAAAAAACGTTTACTATTAAGATAATACTGTCAGAAAATATCAGTTAGAATAAAAAATTTCAAGTTATTTTCATAGCAATCTCTTCATTGGAGACTATTTTTCTGGGTTTCAAAACTTACAGACTAAATTTGATGACATAATTTATGCTAAAGTACCATACAAATCCCTCTCGACCATCTAGATGATTCATGAACAAATCAATCGAGACTATTTTTGGATGAAGCTTTCCCCTAAATTCAAGGCAACCTCTTCCCTCATCAGATGAGTGCTTTAGATAGTTACTTTGCAAAGAACATCTTGCAACATAGGTCATTTTTCAGCAAGAGAAAACATCCTCTAATGTAGTTGCATATGCCGCACATGAGAAAGGGAATAGTAGAGAGATGTGCTGGTGGTGCAATGTTACTATTGTAAGATATATGGACATATTGCTACTAACTGTGGGAAAAAAAAATAGAAACTTGCAACTACTACAAGAAGTCAGTACATATAATCAAGGGTTGCCTTACTCGTCCATAGAATCGCCAAATAATACCTATTAGGCTTCAATTAGTTCTTCTTCTTCTACAAGATATTCTACAGCAAAAGGGCAACCAATTCTCACTTCAAAAATGGTTCAACAAATGATGACCTTAGCCTTCTTAGCCTCGAGACTTCAAGGTAAAGATACACTATCATTTTTGTCTTAGTTTGTTGACTCTAAAGTATTTTATCATATGACCAATTTCTCTGACGCACGTCGCGATATTAAGCTATATCATGGTACTTACATTCAAATTAATAATGGTATTCATTTGGCTATTTACAGTGTTGGCATTATTAATTCTTTAACCACTAATGTGTTTATACATTTTGAGCTCTCTACTAACATTATTTCTATAGAACAATTAGTTGCATGATTAGGTGAAGGACAAGATTTTCACGAATGAGCCTAAAGTTGGACGATTATTTCTTCTAAATTTTGCATTCTGCATTTTGTTTTCTTAGCTTTTACCACTGCTATAAACAATATGAGTGAAGTATGACACCAATGCTTCAGTGATCTTAATTCTATTGTTTTATCTCATCTTGTGAACTTTGGTATATTCGGCAATAAATAATATTTTTTTATTAAATCTTTCGATTACTCTACTTGCAAACTTGGAAAGAATAAGTCTATTTCATTTCCCTCTCACAATAGCCATACTAAATACTGTTTTGAATTGATTCAAGTGATGCTTGGGTATTGCTCATGCTATATATCATACAATTATAAATATTTTATGACATTCATAGATAATTATAACAAGTAAACTTGGAATTGATTCAAGTGATGCTTGGTATGTTGTCCATTTGCCGCTCCATAAACAAGACAAATTTTCTAAAGGAACTACCGAAGTGATATTCTCTTCCCTGGTTCGATGATGAGCCACCTACTTTCGAATGATTCAACCCTAAATATGTGTATTAACGAAGACGCCCAACTTTGCCACTTCCTGAATCTGATCTGCCACCTAAACCAGTGTCTAATGTGCCACCCTTGGGAGGCATATACTCTGACTCTAATCCATCGCACTCTAATCAAGTCTCTTAATTGTATGGTTTTTCCACTCATTCACTTCACGTTTTATTGGCCTATATTCTTGTTCCCTCATGGTATTCTTAGGCTATTAAATATAAATGCTGGCGCGAAACAATACAAGAACTTATGGCACTCTAGACTGATCATGCATAGGATGTTTATTCTCCTCCTCATTTTAAGCCCATTTGATGCAAATGGATTTATTCAATGAAGCTAAGCTCCAATGACACTCTAGATTATTATAAAGCACAATTGGTTGCCTTGTATAATCGATTAGAATATGGTATGGATTATGAGGACACTTTTGCTCTGGTTGCAAAAATGACTATTAGCCAAACAATTGTTTCCGTTGGAATGTCACTAGGGTAGTCACTCTATCAAATGGATGTGAAAAATGTCTTTCCCCATGGTGATCTCAAAGAAGATTACATGGCCCTCTCACCCGTTTTGACATTTTCTTCATCTTTGAATGTTTGAAAATTACAGCAATCTCTATATGGTTGAAACATGCTCTTAGAGTATGGTTTGACAAATTCAAATCCACACTTCACCAATTTCCATTTATGCAAAGCCTCTATCACTCATCTATGTTTCTTTATAAGACACATTCAGGTATTATTATTTTTCTCATTCATGTTGATGATATTATTATTTCTAAAATAGACTCTTCCGTCATTAGCCATCTACAAAAACACTTTCAAGCCTCTTTTCATATAAAAGATCTTGGTCCTCTTACGTATTTCCTTAGGTTGGAAGTCTATACTAACTCTTCAGACATATTCTTAAATCAACATAAGTACATACAGAACTTGATCACTTGGTGAGTTTACAATATGCATCTTTGGTTGAAGCTCTTCTAGAAGTCTACGTAAAGTATCTTAGGCACGAGGGTGACATTCTTACTGATCCAACCAAGTTTTGGCAATTAATTGACAACCTGAATTGTTTTTCTATTACTCGGCCTGTCATCTCATTTGCTGTCCAATAAGTTTGCCAATTTATTCACATTTTATGCCACCCACATTTGGTGGCAATTCGTCAAATTATCTAATTGGGGGGTTCCAGCCGCCTCTTTTCTTCTTACTACTTATAGTGCTGCTTATTGGACTGAGTATCTTGATACTAAACGATCTATCATTAGTTGGTGTATATTTCTTGACAACCCTTTAATCTCATGGAAGAATAAAAAGCCAGATTGTATTTTAAATCATCCACTAAATCCAAATATAGCGCTGTTTCTTCAGCCTTTTTGGAGATCGTGTGGTTTTGTGGGCTTTTCAATGAACTTATCTTCCATAAGCGTGATCGCACTTCATTTCATAATGATCACACTTGTGCCATGCAATTGTGACTAATTCCGTGTATCATGAACACACAAAACATATTAATGTGCAATGCTATTATATTAGAAAGGCCTTGGATACTTGTATTATTTCACTTCCTTATATTTCAATGAATCTCCAGACTACTAATATATTCATAAAGGACGTGGCACGTCAGAAACATTAGTTTCTTATCAACAAATTGATGTTTCTTGATCATCTAGTATTAATTAGAGAGGGATGATAATAATAAATGACCTCAATGGCACCAATAATTAATTAATGTTCATAAATCACTCTATAATCAATAATGACATAATTATTGTAAGTATATTGTATTAATATCTTCCTTATTTTGTGGGATATAATTCGCTGATTTTCAGCCTTATAATTAGAACACTATTATCTTATATTATAATAAAACTTTTACTGGGTAAGGCATGCAATTCAATTCAAATTGAGCTTTTGACAGAATGTTGCATATCTTGTCTTCCATTGTTCACATTTTATTCTAGAAAAAAAAAAAAATTGTGCCTCGGAGGAGATTGGAATATTGGGTAATTGCACAGATACATAAAAGGGGCGAAGAAAGATGAATTGCCACAACATGAGTTGCTCATGCACTCTTTTTTTTTCTCCTGAAACGTAATGATGCAGCTGTACCAGTGGTGGAAGCCATGGTGGCTCTGGTGGTTGTGGATCAAGTGATGGCACAATATGCACAGTGTCAGCTATTTCCTATCAATTCAATGCTACAGGAACCAATGCAGTTGCCAATAGCTTGAACCGGCTGGGATTTCTGTATAATCCTATCAGTATGCTTCTTCTCCATCTCTTCTTTTGATGCTGAGAGGGAAAGAATTCATCATGCTTTAATTTGAGGGAAAATAACAGGAGGAAAATGTAACCAAAGTGTCACTGAATATTCCTGTATGTTTTATTCCCTCCAAAATTTGTATATTTAGCATTATGTTAGTAGGAAGTGCATTTTTCCTGCCTCATTATTTTGCTTTTGGTTTTCTTGTAGTTTATCTCATATATTTGATGTTCTTTTGCTTTGTGCAAGTAAGAATTGCATTCCAATATTTGTAAATTTTAATGTGTATCTGAAGAGATTTATTTAGACTGGTAATCGCCCGATATGGGATCCTTATCCAGATGACTCTATCTTGGTCTTGCACATCACAAACGATAAAGTTGATGGGGCCTTGATATTATTCCCCAAAAATCCCCCTAATGCCAAAGTAAGTTTCAGCTTGAGCTTATAAATTTATCAACTCTTGGAATCCAACTACGAAACTCCCGTGTTTAGGCTGGTTACAGTGGAGGAGTCGACTCTCAATGGGGCTTAATGGGAAATGGTTGGCCTATGGGAGATATTTCCCTTACGGTCTAGTTCAAAGGAATACTTGGTCTTTGGATGAGTAATCTGGCCTCCTGTGCTTAGTTGCATACCTGTGGGGGTGCTGGACTCTGCTTTTGTGGCAGTTGGGATTGTCAGGGGGAGTTAATACCTTTCTTTTCATTGGGTTGCATGGGAGTATTTTGCTTGGAAAGCTTTGTTTTGATGGGATTCTGATTATCTAAGGCTAGAGAACAGATGTGCCTTTTTCTTTGATTCCCTTTGTGCATAATTGTGTTTGCTAATCAGCATTCATCCTGTCAAGCATCTATTTTCAGTGTGTCAGGCACCTTTTCAGTGTGGTAGACATTGATGTACACTGGGTCATCATACCACCTGGGTATCGGAAGGGTGAACAATAGTCTTTACCTATAGGCAAGTGCTGATGGATGATCTACAAATCTAGTTATTCCTGTCCCTTGTCATGGACAACCCCCTTTTAGCATATTTACCCGAGCTTGGATCAGATGATATCTTTCCTTCTGATAGCACAACAACTGATGAGTTCTTCGATTCGATTTTTTGTTTGTTCAGGTTAGAGGTGAATACAATCCCAATAAATTTAGCCATGAAATTTTACCATTTCCATCATGAAAGGGAAACCGCGCTTACCGAGTTGAGAGAACTAGCTATGAAATGTGATCAAGTCCTATTGAAACTCATATTGATCTCTACGGGAACTGTCTTGTACGGAGGCACTCCTTAGCTAGAGGTTGGCAAACATGGTGGATCTTCATCCCATCTTCTATCGCTTGGCATTTTGGAAACTACTACTATTGCTTTGCAGGTGTTTGTGGTGGGTTGATATTTGTATCTTTATACTGTCGAGTCTGCCCGCTAACCGGCAAAGAATCTCTCTCTTAGGACTCATACCGTATAAGTTTAGGGTATTCAGCCGACGTCAAAATATAACATTGTGCTCATGGATGCTTTGATCAAGGACCGAGGAACATGTGGCATAATTGGTATCGTCATGTTCAACTAGTGGCCTATAATCTCATGCAGGCCTCCCCAGGTCTTTGACATGGGTGGGTTCCGGCGTGCCCTGAATTAAAATAACACCCTTTGTCCCGAATGATTTTTTGCCTTCTTGATACCTGCATTCTTCTCAAATAGCCAAAAAATATGTGAGTCTCAAAAAGGTAATTTTTTATAAAGGTTAAACCCCACTCAGTTCAACAGTTGCAGTGAAAATAATAGCATCTTGAAAAGCCAGGGGGAAAAGGAGGAAGTCTGTCTTTCAAAATTTGACAGTGCCACCAGCAAGAGCACAAATTGCCAAACAACGGTCACCGGCTCTATGAAAAAGCAACGGTAGCATTTTGACAAAACATGCCTAAAAGTAGCTTCCTAGATGATCGTGTTAGGCCACACGGTAGGCGCCTCACGGGCCAAGCCACTGCATACGTCCAAATTTATTTTTTATTAAAAAACCGTCATATGATTATTTAGTTCAAATGGTCACATGACGGTTTGAGAGTGGAGTGGGAGTGGAGTCTTCTAATTTATTTTTTAAAAAAAATTTGATGTTAAAAAAATTTATATATACTTCCTTTTCTCAGATTTTGACCCTTTTAAGAAAATCTGAACAAAATCGGTGCTCAAGTATGCATCATTGACACAATTTGTAGGAACCGATTTCTAAACCCCTCCATAGATAAATCTTACTTTGCTTTCAAGAACTTGAAAAAATGGTGGATATGCGATCACTGGGTCAAGCCAATAGGGAAAGGCCTATTTCACCTACTCCTTAGGACAGGGGCCTTGGAGGTGTCTCTTCCCCTTACTTGACCCTAACCCTGAATAAAGTAGCTGCCAAAATGGGTAAAATGTTCAATTTGATGAAAATATTGTACGATAAGATAGGGGATCAAGCTCACCACACCCTCCCGAGGCTGAACCTCATGTTCGGACAACTCTTGCCTCTGCCATCTCCAGATCCTGCACACACCAGCACTAGCACCCAGAGGGGAAGGGGGCTGGGAAGGTGGAGATCATCCCTTACACTGCCCCGGAATTATAACCACTGACCAAGATGATGACTCTGACTCATTGCCTGAAAGGCACAAACCCAGATCTTGACAAATGTTAGGTAACCAGCCCAAACAAGGGTCGACCAACAGTGCCCCTCCAGCCCTGTCAGTCTCAGCCAATCATGTAGAATTGAAAGCATTTCTGAATGCTCAGAGGCTGGCTACCTCCATTAACATCGAGAAATGGATTTAAAAACTCTAATGCCCACTTTCAAGGACTTGGTTCAGATGGGTACAATACATATGAGGGGTCTCCCTTTACGGCTGAAATCTTGGAGCAGCCCCTCCCCCGGAATCTCTAGGTGCCAAAGTTGGACCCCTATGATGGAAGCACGAATCCGTGGGAGCACTTGGAATGTTTTCGCACTTTGTTACGCATTGATGGCCTTTGGGATCTGGTCATATGCCAATGCTTCCCCATCATTCTAAAAGGAGATACCCAAGCATGGTTTCACTAATTAGAGCCTAGCTCGATTGACACCTTCCACAACTCTACAAAGCCTTCCTATTCCTGATGTAGTTTGCTTCAAGTAGGAGGGAGAAGCGTCGCTGACACATGGTATATATTCGCCAGATGGGGATAAATAGGACAACCCACTAGAAAGAGGAAGGATTTCCTCGCCATCTGCTCCTCGCCAACTTCCAAATAGCCCCAGCAACCCTACGGGTGGCGCCACCACTCACATGGATTGCCTTTACCCAACACCCAAAGGCAGGGCCATCATCCCAGGACCACCAGCCGGTATCGGCCCACACTTCAGCCTCGTCTAGATAAGTCGACCATCATCGGGTTCATTCTTTCTTTGTTATTTCTACTACTTCTCAATTTATTTGAGCCACAAGTTGAGCAGCGGAGGGATCTCCTGGGATCATTCCCATTCCCCTTAATCTCGTGTTTCTTTATAGTGCATAGAATATTAGATTAAAGGATCAGGTCAGATTTTGACCCTTTTAAGAAAATTTGAACAAAATCGGTACTCAAGTATGCATCATTGACACAATTTGTAGGAACCGATTTCTAAACCCCTCCATAGATA
>JAODPA010116930.1:0-18681 GCA_025585075.1 Nepenthes mirabilis
GAACGGTGGCGACAGTGGTCACGGGTGACATCGCGACAGTCGTGGGCTGCGACATGCGGCAATGTTGCAAGGGGAGAGAGATCGACGGTGGGTCATGGTGAGGAGAGAGGGAGGCTCACCGGGGAAGAAGCGGCGACGATGGTGGTCACGGGTGCTGCCGGGGAGGCCGACGATGACCACGTGAGGCGGCATGGTGGTGGAGCAGCAGAAGAGGAGCGGTGGCAGCAACCCGTGCGGAGAGAGAGGGCTGTGCATGCAAGGCACGCGTGAGGTAGGAGAGAGAAAGGCCAAATTAGGTGTTTTGGGACATCCTTTCTTCAAATTTGTGGAGTATAAAATTGAGGTAAGTATCCTCTAACCCTATTTTTGGTCTGATTTAATTTCTGATTTGTTTTGACCACTGTTAGAAATTTTATTAACATGCATGTATTTTTATATACACCCAATTTATTAATTATGTACATGCACGTATGTTTTAGGAGTCGTGTGGTAATTTTATATGGATATTTATGATTTGGAGAACTTTCAGACACCCAGATGGTATATATGTATATTTGTGTATCCATATGTTATGGAACCATGAATTAGACCATGCGTCGGTCCACGTGCACGCTGCCGGGGGCGGGGTCACGACGGGACCATGGTGGCCTGAGACCCAATGGGTCATTATATGTGATCCGAGGCATGTGTTTTGGTACCACTCCCGACGGGGGCATATATGATGTGGCCCCTTTCCGTTGGTAGGAAGGTTGAGACGTTTAGTAGTTGACCTGCCCCACTGTATATTTAAATGAGAACCATTGTAAGGAATTGACAGAAATAATATATTCGGATGTCCTAATATATAACTAAAATTTGATGTTACACACAAATCTACGAATGGTAAAATATAGTGAATAAGTTTCTAATCTATGGGAGACAGTGTACATGAATGTCCTTCAGTTACTGGTCTAAACCGTAGCTGAGCCTTGAGCTGCTGGCTTAAAGTGCAGCGGATATAGCCGTGGTTACTGGATGCGGGTAACCTTTCCTCAAGTTGGTATTATTTATCTTTGATTCTTCGATTTCGTATATACTTTGTATTTTTACATATATTTGGGTGGACTATGATTCGAGATATGTGGTTTGGCCTACGGATAGACGATAGGAATGTCTCGTACGTATAAATATGTGATAAACCCGGAACGTGTTTTGATTTATGTTTTAGTTCCGGCGGTCTTCTCTCGATTTCTACATTGTGGGATTTAGATCCAAATGATGGTATGTGTCCTACACAGATGTGGTGACGGTCGCGATTATGTAATGTGACCTCGGATCATATGATATGATATCGTCTATGATATTTGATCGGATCATTATTTATTATGATTATATCTCGAAGGGACTGCTTGATACGGACGACAATTTAGTACAAGACATTTTCTCGATTTTTAGGAATTTCACGGACATTGTGTTTTGTTTTACTTGATTGCTATGCGATATCCCTGCTTTTGATTTGTATACTGTTTTATACGATGATAATACTTACTGAGCTTTAAGCTTACGTTTTCATATTTTATCCCTTCAAACCAGTGGCATGGATACGCTCACAGGAGTTTGGACGTGATTTGGCTCGGATATCTCTATCGGTGAGTGAAGATGTTACGTTGGGTATGTTTTTGATCTCAAGAGTGTTTTATGGTTATTGTTTACAGTCGAATGAGTACCTTGTCATATGTATGAGAAATATTAGAGTTATTACGTTATATTAATGAGTTGTTATATATTTGGATACCTCCCTTACGATTGTGGATAGCAGGTCGTTTATTATATTTGTCCGGATTCATATCCGATGAGATCATGTGCGGGTTTTATTATATCGGGTCCTGTATGTGTATGACTGTCACGCCCGAGTTGGGTTTCTATAATTTATAGAATATATTATTGATTTTATTTTTGACCTGCATATATTGTGTTTCTGAGTTGTGACACATAGTTAATTGTCATTGTATTAAAATGGAATTGCGACACCAAAAAGGCCAAATGCAAAAACAATTCATCTCTTCTCGTTAGTTATCCATGGGCTTTATAAACTAGAAGGCACATTTGCTATAATATCATCACTGACTCTTTGAACTCATAATCATAAATGTGACATTTATAAAATACACCATACAAGGAAAATAACTATCAATAGAGCAAAGAGGGAAACTGTTCCTCATAATAATAGGTTATAACTCCTCAGACGAGGTAACAATCTTTAATCAAGAGCCATGACTTCTCGGTTAGAAAATAATTCCTTATAATGAAGGGGATTAGTAACTCCAGGTTAGAAAATTGAACTTACTAGAGGTAAGTTAACTGATCCAATAAATGCGAAGCCCCATGGAGTAACAATGACCTTTCCAAAACTAAAGAGAGATGAACGAAAAGTCTCAATATTCAAGGCACTCATTAAGAAGAGGTTAGGAGCCAACATCTAAATAATTTCTTCCCGAAAAATGCTCACCTCTTTTATATACTATTTTCACCTTAGGGATTATTCATTAGCTATAATTTTATTGATTTAAGTGTTAGAGCATACATCAAAAAGTTAATCAAAGTATCTAAACTTTTGTTTTGATTTACAATTTGCAAGAGTTTGGTTAAAAGAATTAAGAGTCCATGTTAGATTCTCTCGGATAAAAAAATGGATTCACAATATGAATCAATATCCAAATTTAAACAATAATATATGATGGATACGGTTAGGAATGGGCCAGCCCATTGCATAAGTAGATAAGAGGCCCAAATGCTGACAACCCAATAAAAGACAGCTTAGAGCCTATTAGGTAAATAACACAATGTATCAACCAAGAGGTGCAACCTGAATAACGAGACATTAAAGGATCATAATGAATTATTTAATAGCTGAATGCTGACAGTAGTTCGGTCGATCTGATAGTTAGAAATCATGGGGCCTTACCGTTGAAAGGAGGCAACAATTATACATGCAAGCAATGTCTTTCCACCATCGAATCTAAGCGGCATTATACCCACATATTAATTCTAAGTGCTTGCCAACCAAAGGATACTTTCAACTATAAATAAACTCCCTCCCCCAAAGGAGAGGGGAAGAGAGGAGAAAACGAAGTTAGTTAGACGACAACGACAAGAACAAAAAAGATACTCGGCCCAATGAGTATACAAATATAAAAGACACTCGGCCCGATGAGAGTACAAATACTAAAGTCACTCTACCAAACGAATATAAAAAATGAAATATTGCCCCCAGTACAAACATTCATCCCATCGTCTCTAAATTCTCATATCCATTTTCTTACATCTTTCTCATCCAACTAGACAGACTACTAACTTGAGTATTAGAAGATATATTGGGAAGCGAGTCTTATATACATTTTACCTCTTATTTATTTTCTTGTGGTGCGCAGGATACAGATTTCAAATTATGAAGATCAGACTCGCTATTATTTGTGTGCCCAGGTGTGACAGGTCTGCTCCCTAATTTGTATATTAATGCGAGTCCTCGAGATGCATCATTGGTACCATTTGTGGGAAATACAATAATCATGCTACTTAACTAAGCATGGCTAACACCAAGACCCAAACAAGCATACCACCCAAGGATGTCAATTCACATGGCGATGACCTGACAGAGGGTAACCATTGAAATACTTGTTTGATTGTGAATATAAATGTAGAAATGCTGATGGCCCAGATTGACATAGTGTTCAAGGTCCTCTAGACTAGATTGGAAGGACACCCAAAGGGGCCTCCAATATTGGGGGCTCCATCGTTCAACTCCCAAACTTTTATATCTAGAAGGAGAAACGGAAGAAAGAACAACCCACCAAGGACGTGATTCTACAATTTGATGACCTCAAAGCTCAGGAGGGCTCGAGTATAAGGCCAAGGCTCGATTGGAAGGCCGACTAAATCTTGGAGTATGGGATGAAAGCCTAGAGCGGTGAAACTCACGTTTTTCTCAAGATGTTGGGAAGCCTTTGGTTCAAGAATAAGCTTTATGGAGCCCACAGCCAGCAGGTTTATCTCGTCTCGTTGAATCATTAAGAGTTAAGGAATTTTCTCAATGCTAAGAGGATTGCATCCACATCCCTGGTTGAGAAGAAGTTTTGAAAGATCGAGTAGCAACTGTTCTAAGGAAAGACAGGCAAACATTCAGTCGACCTAAGCATGTCACCATTCATGAGGAAGATCAGGATGCCTAAACTTTCTCACAAATTCAAGATGTTGACTTGGAGCCTTATGACGAAAATTTTGATCCTATGATTCATTTGGATCATTTTCGTACATTGCTAGAGTTATAAGGCCTAGATGATTCATCCTTATGTCTCTGCTTCCCATTGATGCTCAAAGGAGATGCACAAATTTGATTTTATCGGTTGCAACCAAATTCAATCCGAATATTTTAGGAGCTGGCTGATAACTTCCTAACATAGTTCCTCTCCAGCCGAAGGGAGGAAAAGTAGCATGGTACTTTGTCTACATCCAACAAGGGCCAAATACGAGTCTGAAGTGCTTCTTAACTCGGTTCAATGCCGAGGCCCGAAGAATATTGAAACTAACCGATGAGGAAAAATTGAATTCCTTCATGACGACCGTGCAATCGGATGAATTCTTTAAATATTTTGTTCAGTAAGAGCCCAAGACCTTTCTTGAGGTGGAGACTACCAGCTATGCATACATTGTCACCAAGGAGGAAAGCGAAGTGAAGAGGTCAAAGTACACAGACTCACATCAGGGACCGACTGGTGTAAGAAAGAGGAATGGAGATAATTTCACTACCCGAGGTCTCAGGAAGCAAACGAGGATGGAACTGAGCATCAAAAGAGAGTATAAGCTTCTAAACCTCACTCCTTTAAATGACACTTGGACGAATGTCCTATTATAGATCCAGAATGAGAAGTTCCTGAAGTGACCCAAGTCACTCAAAAACCCAAAAGGAGGGAACTAGTCTAAGTACTACTTCTACCATTAAGTTTCGGATCACAATATCGAGGATTGTCAGATTCTACAGAAATAGATTGAATCCCTCATCCAAAAGGGGTATCTCAACAAGTTTTTGAGAGACCAGATACAAGTCTCCGAGAATGCAAGTAACGATGAGCTAGGACAATAAGAGCAACCGCACAATCGGGTAGCAGTTAGAGTAATAAATATGATATCCATGAGGCCGCAGTTAAATAAAGCTTCAGACCATTTTGAAAAAACTTTTAGCATCAAGAAATAGAGGCTAGGAGTAGGGAATGATGTCATTAATTTTAGTTACGACAATATGACTCATACAATAACTCCCCATTTCGACCCTATTGTTGTATATGAGCTCATTCAAACTATACTCTTGACTACCAATTGAAACAAGTCTTTGTTTATAATGGAAGTTTTAAGAATTTGCTATACCTTTATATCTACTTTTAGCTCAGACTAAAAAGCGGTCAAATGAGACCGACCGAGGGACCTTTATACGGGTTCGACAATGAACATGTGTCAGTCCAGGGAACATTCAATTAGAAGTTACACTAGGAACCTACCCAAAGATAGCATCCCAAATACTCACGTTCCTTATAGTGGACTTCCCTTCAATCTACAATGCCATATTGGGATGACCCTGTATGGCTGTATTCTGAGCAGTGATGTCAATCCGACGTTTGAAGATGAAGTTTATGATGGTATGTGGAGTCGGATAGGTCCTAGGTGACCATATAATCAGTCGAACATGCTATCTATCTCAAGTCAATCAGGTGGTTCTGAATCAACCAATTGAAAAATTCAACCTTCGAGACGAGGCAACCCTACAACAAGGTTAATATAGTAAATCAATGGACCAAATACCATTAGATCGGAGGCTCTCTGCCAAGTCAACTGTGTGAACAGCTGATTTTTTTAATAAAACTCATACATGCCGGGGATCTTAGCAAAGGTAATGGTCCACAGGTTGGATCTTAATCCAAGAGGCAAATCGGTCAAGCAAAACTGGAGGAACCACTCCAATGAGAAACTAATTGCCATGAGATAGGAAGTTAGAAAGCTTCTCGTCACAATGATGTGCGTCGTATGGAAACTAATTGCCATGCTAAGGATCCCAACCGAGTTAGTGGTACACAGGTTGGGTCTTGACCTAGGATGAAAACCGGTCAAGCAAAAATAGAGGAACAACTCCATTGAAAATTTGATTTCTATGAGAAAGGAAATTTGAATTGGTTTTTCAATATATGTCAAATCTTTACTTATCCTCAACGGATCATATTCAATGATGTGCGTCAGATCATGTGCATATTTTCATAGCATTGACACGTGGATCATGTTATCAACATCTCCCAAGTTTAGAGGTAAAGCCAATATGTAGGCAACTTTACCAATTTTCTCCAAAATTTAGAATGGCCCGATAAACCTCAACTTCAATTTGCCTTTAATCCCAAACGTTAAGATTCCCTTCGATGAAGATAATTTAAAAAATACGTAGTCTCAACTATCAAAATTCAGCTTCGATCTCCTACTATCAACTTAGCTCTTTTGCCGACTTTGTGCAACTTTCAATAGATCATGAATTAAACGAATCTTATCGGATGTCTCTTGAATGACCTCCGATCCCAAAAGTTTTCTATCTCCTTTCTCTACCCAATGAATCGGGGAATGATATTTTTTTCCACATAAAGCCTAGAATAGAGCCGTACCAATTCTTGATTGATAGCTGTTATTATATGCAAATTCAGCCGAAGCCAAGTAATCATCCCAATTACATTTCATCTCCAAAATTAAAGCTCTTAACATGTCTTTTAAAATCTAAACTATTCACTCCAATTGTCCATCTATTTGATAATGATAAGCTGTACTGAATTTAAGATTAGTCCCTAATTCTCAAAGCAAAAAAATTTAGATACAAACCTTGGATCTCGATCTGATACATAGAAGTTGGTACTCCATGCGATCTGACCACTTCATTAATATATAATCTTGCCAATCGATATCTAGAGAATGCCATCCGTATGGCTATAACATGAACCGACTTAGTGAGCATATCCACAATCATTGAGATAGCATCATGATTCCTTAGCGTCGTTGGCAATCCCATCACAAAATTCATCGTTACTTCTTTTCATTTCCAACTTGGAGTCAATATAGGTTACAACAGGCTGGGTGATTTCTTGTGCTCAACCTTCAACTATTGGCATATCAAACAACTTCTATCATAAGTTGTTATTTCCCTTTTCAAGTTTCATCCATTTGAATTTAACTTCCTTCTTTGTCAAATTGGTTAGTGGTGTGGCAATTCTAAAAAATTCTCCACAAACCTTTGGTAGTAGCTTGCCATTCCGAAGAAGCTCCTGACTCTAGTCACCGTTGTCAGTAGACTCCAATTAATTACCACTTTAACTTTCTTGGGATCAATCGAAATACTTCCATTCGATATGACAAGGCCTGAAAATATAACTTATTCAAGCCAAAATTTATATTTCTTCAACTTGGCATATAGACTCCTTTCTCAAAGCATTTGGAGTACAATCCTTAAATGTATTTCATGCTCATCATAGATTATCGAGTATATTAATATATCATCAATAAATATTGTAAGGTAACGATTTTAAAAATATTGTAAATTCTAATGATTAAGTTAATATAATTAATAAAATCAATAAGTGAAATTAGAAAAATTAAAAATTTGATCATAGTGTAGGTGGATGCAGGGGTGGGCTCGCCATAGGCTCGAGCTTAAAAGAAGGCACTAAAAACAAAATTCTTTCGGTCTACTGTTGGCTCAAGCGCCCAAGGAGGTGCTGAAAACAGAATGCTCCTCGCTCGCTGCACACTCGAGTGCCCAAGGAGATGCTAAAAATAGATAGTCCAGGCTCACTATTCGCTCAAGTGCCCATGGAGGCGCTATTTCCTGCAGCTTTGCACTTGCCGTGTGCTCACTAGGCAGTCAAGAGCGGTTCTAAAACTTTCCCACTGACTTTATTTCGTATTTAAAAAAGAAAATGAAGGGGAGAGAGAGAGGAAAGTCTGGGCAGCAGAATACGAAGGAAAGGGAGAGGAGAAGAGGAAAGTGAGAGGAAAATAGGAAAAAAAGGGATTTTTTTGCCGTTTTTGAACTGATCAGAGTAAGAAAAATAATAAATTTGGCTGAGGTAAGTGTACCCTAACCTCCGATTTTCTCTGTTACTGTTTTTAGTTTCTCCAAAACTCTCCACTTTTAATATGTGTGTATAATATCGCATGTTTTTTATTTTTCTCATGATATTATGAATAAGTGCATGATTAAACATGTTATTGTGATTGGTGACTTTATTCTCAACATATATCTTGCGTTACATGTCTAGATTGTGCTAGTGCACTGTTCACCAAACCCTAGAATAAAAATTGGGAAAAATAAAAATAGAGAAAAATAAATTATAACATGGAAATAGGATATTATGAAGTATTTAAGTTTAATAAATGCTTTTATTGTAATGTTGATGAAAGTTATAATGCTAACAACTATTGAGAACTCCAAGATTGTTTGAAGAATTTAATTATATGAAGAAAAGTGATATTTGAGAAATAAAAACTTAAGGTGGAAAAGCAAGAATTAAGATTTTCCAAGTGAAGTTAAATATTGTGTTATGATGTGACGGACCGGCCATATTCTACCACATATGATTGCCGTCAAGCCTAACCATTACGTCATATCCAGCATAAATATTAATTAGGTGGATATAAAATTTTTTTTCTTTTATGTATATCATTCGTTTCATACACAGGATCACTAAATGCCGAACTCCTTGAGTTGGCCATCACAGTGCCAAGTCTCACACCTGGCCAGCCAACTCTCAAGTTGGTCGACTACAAAAAAACTTGACATGACATGACATGAGATTCTACTAGAAATATCAACAGCATTCATCCATATTATAATTACGAAGACATGCTAATATCCATAAATTCTTTTATAGCGGAACTTGTTTTACAAATCCTTAACAAAATATCAAAAGAAATACATCAATTCTTTCACTGATCAGCTTCGGCCAGCTATGTCGTCTAGTTACTTTATATGACTCTACTCAATTTCGTCCTCCATGAGCTTCTCATCATCTGAAAAATGACAAAAATGAGCTACAAAGCCCAGCAAGGTACCCACATGCAGAAAACATTATCATACATACAATCGGATCAAAATAAGGGTTCATAACATACAAAAATCATCATATCATTTTAAGTTCGAAATTCCTTGTTCTTATTCTTATTATCTTGTGTTCAGAAAATTCATAAAGGCCGAACAAAATACTTATCATCTTTAGAGACCAGACGGGAACGGAAAACATCGAGGAAGGGTTGTGTGCTACCCCACAACCTAGAGCTGTATCATCTCATTATGCTCCCCGAGGTGGGAGGTAATGCCTTTGACCCAGCATACGGGGCCGTAGTCCATAAGCCTTATGCCACCAGAAATTCTCTCGTGGCCCAGGGGCAGTCCTCAAGTGTCACTCCAATATCCTTCATCCATCTTTAACAGCGAGCTTAATAAAACACGATTCTTGTTTCATATTCGTTAATGGCCATCCATCATAGTTCAAAAGTCGAAAGTCGTAGAGTTCTATTTGTTGTTCGGATTACATACATTTTTTCTTATTCTTACAGCCTTTATTCTTAATTTCAAACAATTGAAATCCGTATAACCTTTCCTTTAATATCTTAAAATCGAAGGTCTTTTGTCAAAATATCAGAGGTCTTTCTTATCAAAGCTAGAAGTCTTTTCTCAAAAGCCGGTTACAAATCCATGGGACAAATTCCGATTTCAAAACATGCTCCAAGGCCGATTTCAATTTCATGGGGCAAATTCCAGTTTCAAAATACATGCTCTTAAGGCCAATTTTAATTTTATGGGGCAAATTTTGATTTCAAAACATGCTCTAAGGCTGGTTTCAATTTCATGGGGCAAATTCCAGTTTCAAAATACATGATCTTAAGGCCGGTTTCAATTTCATGTGGCAAATTTCGATTTCAAAACATGCTCTAAGACCGATTTTAATTTCATGGGGCAAATTCCGATTTCAAAATACATGCACTTAAGGCTGGTTTCAATTTTCATGGGACACTTGCCGAATACCTTTCTTTTAACAAAGTCGGAGGTCGTTTATCAAAAGCTAAAGGTCATATATCAAAATCGAAGGTCGTTTCTCAAATGTCAGAGGTCTTTTATCAAAAGTTAGAGGTCTTTTTCTTAAAATTGGAGTTCCTTTCCTCAAAAGCCGGAAGTCTTTTTCTTAAACATGCAATTATTAAAGTTCATACAGATCGACAAATAACCATACTTCGTGCATAAAGAAACTAAATATCATGAATAACAGGGCTTCTTTTAAACATACAGTTAACAAAGATTCTTCCTTAAATCAAACGATTAGAACAAATATTATACATACCGTAGTATAAGTTCATCAGAAATCAGACATACTTGCGTTGCAAACATTCCTATAGTTGCATTAAATCATAATCTTAAGACAAAGGGGGAACACTTGTATCAAATCATGAATTTAAGGAGGAGTACACTTGCCTGAATTCCTTTACTTCGCCTTAAAATTTTGGTTTTTCCTTCACTAGAAAATTCTATCGAGAGCTTCTCCTAACCTCTTTCCTTAAGCTCTTAGTTCCTATTTATAAAACTTTGGTCTGACGGTAGTAGGTAGGGCAGGTCAACCACTCGGGGGTGATTGGGAGTAGGCTACCTATTCAGGTATGGTTATTTCTGACTTTACTTTTCGTAAGGATTTCTTTATTATTTCGTAAGGGTTTCTTTATTCTTTAGGTTTCTCTTTTGCGTTTTCGGTCAACTAGCATTGACCGAATTTAGTTGATCCTTCTTACACATTTCGGTCAACTGGCGTTGACAGGATTTTACTTACCCGTAACACTTCCGGTCAACTGGCGTTAACCGGATTACCTTCCTTTTTCCCTTCCTTCCGGTCAACTAGCGTTGACCGGATAAGCCTTCCTTTACTTTTTTCGGTCAACATACATTGACCGGATTTCGTCTTTCTTCACATTTTCCAGTCAACACTTGTTGATCGGATTTTCATTCTTATCACATTTTTCGGTCAACTGGCGTTGACCGGATAGTCCTCAATCTCCCTCGACTCTTTGATTATATTGACTCGATGTCGGGAATTTCTATATTTTAGAATCTGGGCCGTTAAATATAAGGTATTTGAACTCAATGAATACTCTGATCTGATATTTGGTTAAATGTTATACAGTTTACAATTATGGAGAATATCAAGTTTATTAGATTATTGTGAAAAGTAAGTTATGTCAAGATTATCTGAAAGATTTAGTTAAGTGATGTTAAAATAGCCAATGATGAATGAAAACCAAGATGAGTTGAAGTGGTCACTGGTGAATGAGAATCCAAGGCTAAGAAGTAAGACGATCAGAAAGACTTACTTAAAGTGACCACTGATGAATGGGACTCAATGTTAAGAAATAAGAATCAAGATCCCCAAGTTAAGATAAAATCAGTAAAAAAACTAGACCAATGATTGTTCAGCAGGTAATATTCTTTAACCTGCCACGGATATTATGGTGAAAACTCAAGGATATCCTAGCCCCGTATCCTAGCTCTTAGTAGAGCGGGTGATGTCCTTGGTAAACCTTAGGATGTTACAGTGGTAATCAAGGATGACTCCGTCCATTGAATGATATGTGGTTCGCCATCCTTAGGGCATTATTATGGAGGATAAGAATAAGAATTTGAGATCATCCTGGTCCTCGAGATGTAAATAAGAAGAACATCCTGGTTCTCCAGATGTAAATAAGGAGAAAATATGATATGATTTATGATTGAGAAAGAATGAAGAACCAAAACCTTTGATTGTGTGGAACACAATTTATCCTCGATTATTCGCTCCCTCCACTGGTAGGATCTATCAGTCATAATCCCTCAAGATAATAAGAGAAGTTAGTCTAAGAGACAAGAAAGTTCTAAGCCATTTTATAAATTTAGCAAGTTCTATAGATTAAGAAATCTAAAGAAGAATTGTATAACAAGGAAAAGATAAAGCAAACAAGACAAATTTTGTCCATAAGCTCATATTGATGCATTGTTTCATGCATTCACCCTTTTTATATGCATATTAACACTTTTAGCATGTTCATGGGATTCAAGAATAAAAGGAAAGAATAACAAAAGGAAAGGATAAAATGAACCAAGATAAGAACTCAACCCCAAGTTCATGTTCATGCATTATTTCATATTTTTGCATCATCCAAAGCATATTCGGTTCCTTGTTCTTTCAACATTTCTTTACTTATATATATAAATATATTTATTTATTTATTTATGTTTTACATGAAAATATACATGCTTGTTTTTATGGTACATTGCTGAGCTTATAGCTCACTTTTACTGTTTTTGTTTTCCTCCTTCCAGATAGGTACTCATGAGCCGAAGCCTAATGAGAAGTGTAGAGATAAATGATAGCTAGAAAGTAGCTGGATCATGAAGACAAGGAAGTTAAGGATGCATTGATGTGTTGTAACTATAGATCATTAATGTTATGGATGAATATTGTATATTAAATTGTGACATGGCATGTTAAATAATCTTATGACATAGAATGCTTCTGCAAGATTGTGTATGGATATAGTAATGCTTCCGTAGTTAAATTTTGGATTGATACAGGATTCGTAGATGGCATCTCTCATTAGATCCAAGGTAGTAGTTGAATATTAATGTGTTGGCGTCATGGATGAATGGCATTTGATGTCGATTCTGTATATAAGTTGTGTGGATACGTTGCGGGTTAAAATTTTGAGATCTATATGTTTACATATTTTGTATAGGTTGTGTAATTCAGGTTGTACATATGGTTTTCGTCCATATTAAGGGGAGACTCTACTGAAATTTCTACAGAATTTTAATGTACTAAAATAATAGCATATTAGTTTCAATTTGTTTAAGTATGATAATTAACGGAAGGCCAAAAAGGAATTGTGACCCGTTCCGTTACAAATACCGCTACGAACTTGTCAAAATATGATTGGAATACTCGATTCATCAAGTCCATAAAAATTGCAAAGGTGCAAATGGCATAACTAAAAACTCATAATATCTTGACCTCGTTCGAAAAGCCATATTTGCTGTATCTTTCTTTTTAATTCTTAATTAATGGTAACCCGAATGAAGATCAATCTTTGAAAACACTTGGGCCCATTGCAATTGATCAAACAACTCATCAGTCCTCAGCAATGTGTACTTGTTCTTGATAATGATTTTATTCAACTATCGATAATCAATACACAATTATATAGATTTATCATTCTTCTTGACAAACAGCATTGGAGCACCCCATGGAGACACATTTAGCCAGATAAAACCCTTCTACAGTAGTTCTTATAGAAGTTGCTTCAATTCTTTGAGTTTTGACAGTGCCATTTTATATGGGGTTTTCAATATAGATGTCACTCTAGGTATCGTCTCAATCTCAAATTTTATCTCCCGATTTGGTGGTAGTCCTAGTAGATCTTCTAGAAAGACATCGTCAAACTTACATACTACTAGAATATTCCTTATCGGAACATTATGGCTCACAATTGTACTCACATAAGTCAAATAGGCTTGACATTCACTTTCTATCAAATAACGAGCATGCAACGCTAAAATCATGTAGGCGGATTGATTGTGCACTACTCCTTGAAAATAAAATAATTCACATCTCGAAATGGCAAAATACACTCTTTTTTGAAAACAATCAACGTTAGTATGATAACTTGTTAACCAATCCATACCTAAAATTATAACAAAATCGTACACATCCAATGAGACCAATCCACTACCAACTCTAACCCACTGATCCAAACAACACATCTAACGTAAACTATCTATGACCAAAGATAATCCTGTAGGTGTGGACACTAGTAATAAAAAATCCATGATCCTTCAGGGTGATAATAAATAACGAACAAACTTTAGTGATACAAATGAATGTGTTGACCCAAATCCAAAAATTCATACGCCGAAATTTCAAAAATGATAAGTTTACCTTTCACCACTGTGGACGACACATCCACATCTTGGGCCGTCACTATAAAAGCTCTTCCCAAAGCATTTGGCTTCCTCCCTGTCTACCTCGAGGGATGAAGATTGATCATATGGCTGGGCTAGCCACTATTAAAATATGCTCCCAAAATCTTGTAGCACGGCCTCCCCCATGAGAGTTGCCACAATGAGAGCACACTAGCATTGATGATTAAGGGCCTGGTACACCCTGGATTGTAGCTTCTTTTGTTCTCTTATCCACTAGCTCGGATCTTTTATGGGATCACCCTAACCCCAAACTTTGGCCTCTTCTGCTTATAGACTTCTTCTCAAAAAACTTCTCTCTTTTCAACTCCCGTTCAAACAAGAGAGTTCGGTCTAATATATTTCCATAAGTCTTCATCTTTAACGTCACGAGTTACCTCCAGATTGTGTTATTAAGACCTCGTAGAAATGTTTTCGCCTTCCTTGCCTCATCATGGACCATGTGAAGGATATAATGGGATAGGTCCGTAAATTTAGTGTCATATTCTATCACAGCTCAGTTTCGTTGTCTCGAACGGGCAAACTCATCTTCTTTTTGTCCCCTTAAGCTTGTAGGAAAATATTTATCCATAAATACATCTACGAATATATCCCAAAAGATTTCCTCGTTCTCTAATTCCATGACTCTCTTCTTCATAAATCACCAATGATCCGCTTCTCCCTCTAACTTGTAGGAGGTGAATATGACCTTGTCTTCATCAGGACATCGGATCACAACAAACACTTTTTCAATTCGCCTAATCCAGATTTTAGCTTTTGTAGGATGTGGATCACCCATGAATTTAGGCACCCTTTCATTTGTGAAATGATCATACGCTGACATCCCTAGATTTGTCAGGGTTGGCTCCGAATTATGTGATCCCATAGCCATAGAACTCTATAATATCTGCTATTCCTTGCCATAATATTCCAGTACTCCTCATGATCGGGGTAAGAGCTGGGTCCAACGTTGACTTATTGTTCGGATGATATATTTCAATATTATCACAAAATAATCAATCACATTAGATCCTCAAACCAAAATAAGACATTATCCTTATTATTTTTATGATACTACTTTAAACTGTCACGTCCCAAATCCTGAACCCGTCATTAACAATTAACTAATTATTATTAATTAACTAAATTATCATTTAATTAACATTTGCATATGAATTTTATATTGATACCTCGACCAATCATAATAAAATGATATAAACCATACACAGGATCCAATATATGTCACATCTCATGTAGTTCTGATACCAACCCAACTGTTATGTCGAACCTTTGTAAGGAGAAATATCTATCCAATAACAAACTCAGAGTTTTATAATCCTGTAAAAATTGTGCGAAAACTTTACAGTAACTGGACGAATAGAAGTCCATGGGACCATAAAGTAGTCCATACTTTTCCAATACTAATTCCATTCTGGAGGATTGAGGTTGTTGTTATTGATGAGGGATACTTATAACCTAGTAACCATCATAGATAATGATATCGGGGATATTATTGGCGAGGGGCATCAGAGGTGGTATCGGCATGCTACGGGTACAACCTCTGGGAGAACTGTAGGGGTAGTTGGATACCATGGATAACCTCATTGCATTACCCAGCCATCGAGAGCGTAAATACGCGGCCTTTGGTTCACTATAATAGAATAAGGTCCAAGGAAATTCTTGTTATCTCGTACAGTGGTTACCTCAAATTAAGCTGATAATTAGATTCTTGTTATATCGTACAGTGAGTCAATAGGGATACTTATAACCTAATGACCATCGTAAATGGTGATATCTAGGATATCATTGGCGAGAGGTATTGGAGGTAGTATCGGCATACTACGGGTACAGCCTTTAGAAGGACTGTAGGGGTAGTTGGATACCATAGATAACCTCGTTGCATTACCCAACCATTGGGGGAGTAAATACGCGGCCTTTAGTTCACTATGGCAGAATAAGGTCCATGGAGACTTCTGTCATTCATATAGTTGTGACCTCGTATTAAGCTGGTGATCGAATTCGACGAAATTCATGTTGCTTCCTTGATACTTAGCCGTTCACGTGGCCTTCGGGTCGTAAACACGACATGTTATTGAGTCTCAAACAGTGGTTGATATATTACCTGCTATTATTAATATTATTCATTGTGTTATTGTCCGGGAGGCTTAATTATACTCCTCGGTTGTTGATTATATTAACTTACTGGGCACTTGGCTCACTCTTGTATTTTATTCGCTCCAAAGTAGACAGGTTGACATCATGATAGTAGAGATCGTTGTGTAGACTCCAGGCAAAGGTGATCTCAGGAATCGAGGCTTTCAGGATAGAAGGTTAAGATTTTTGTTACTTCGATTACGGTTTGACTTTTATTAGATTTTATGAGGATTGATATTTTGGATATTGATATCATTTATTGAAGTTATTTATTATTACTATTATAGATATTTAATTAATCGTGTATTTATGAGGTTTATTGATGATATTTTTAATGATGTTGAGTTCATTGATGACGTATAATTGGTGATTTTTGATGACTTAAGGTTTTCACCGTGATAGTCCGGGTCGCCACAAAGCCTCTTTTGAGCACCCTTAATGAGCCACTCATTACAGTGCAACTGCAGAGCTTAACCTCCCACTACAGCTCAACGAGTCCTGCAATCCTGCATTCTCACACTCCCACTGCACAATTTATATATTGTCCTGCACTTCTAAGCGTGCACATTTTTTCGTTCATTGCGAAAGATTTTTGATTTAAGCGTTAGATTGTTTTCGGTGAAAAATATTCCGCTGATCTCTAACTTTTTGTTTGTAATCTATGTTGTGCAGGTTCAAGATTAATAGCGACGAAGACCAGATCCGCTCGAGATCCGATCCAGATGCGGAATCCGAAACCTCTCTAATCCATACAACAATTGGAAACTAGGGACGCAACAATATAAAATCGGTAATATTTAATTTTTTGAATTATAGTGATGATGTCATATTTTTTATACGTTAGATGAATATTGAGAATAATTATATTATAAAAATTTAAAAAAAAAAAAAGAGATCTAGCTATTGATGGTACAACAACTACACATATACGCTGTATTTCCATGCCTAAAGTATGCATGATAAATGCTCATACGTTATTTGGACAACCATTTGAATATTTAAAGCCCCTGATTGTTTTTTTTTTTTTTTTTTTTTTGGGCATTTTCACATGAAGAAGAGGAAAATACATGAGAGACGAGAAAGAAGGAAAATAGGAAAGAGAATGCAAAAAAAGTTGATTTCGATACTATTTTTTATCAAATTGGGTACATATTTTTGTTTAAGTCTAATAAATTTAATCCAATTTTTTAACCCATCATTGAAATTTTTTGATTTAAATCGTAATAGTAAGCACGTGAGATACTAAAATGCTAAGTTTAAGGACTATTGTTTAACTCATATATATATGCATAAAAGCTTCATTGTAAGAGTTCTTATTTCGTATTAATTTAGTAAACTCATTTTGTAATGAGTGCTATATAAGTAATTATGAGTTCAATCATATGTTTTACTGAGTTAGCAATGTGCATTGATATAATCGGATTACTAAAAATTTATTTGGATGATCATATGATCAAAAAAATTAAAATATGAGTTATTTAAATAAGCAAAATTCAAAAGCATAATTTTATTTCGATTATTGATGCGTCCTAAATCCAAATTTCGAACGGGTTCGAGTCGAGCTATCCGTCAGATTCTGGTCTCCGTCCACCAAATTTAGGATTCTGCACACCACAACTTAGAATAAAAGGTTAGGTAACATCGAGATTTGATCCCACCGAAAATACTCCAACACTCAAGTCTGTAAAAAGCCTTCTAATGACGAGAAGGTAAAATACAGTTAATGCAAAGATAGATGCTTGGAGTGTGATTAAGAACGATGGTGGGAGGTGCATTTTTGGAGAGAGTGGCTTGGGTTGAGGATACTTGTAGAAAGTAGTTTTCCCTCAATACTCAGTTCGTAAGAAATCAATAGCAGAGAGAAAAGGTGAACGTTAGAAAGGTTGAGGGCGTGAGGTGAGAGATAGCATGCCTATGGGGTGATTCTCCATGGCCTTTTATTACCATATGCCTCTGCTGCCTTCCTTACGTAGTGAGGCGGGATGCCCACCTTCTGTGGGGATCATTACCTTTCCTGTATGGATACGAGCGCCATTTTCGATTACAACGGTCAAAAAGGTGGATTCTTTTCCTTCTACGTATGGTAATCGCTTGGGTTTTCTTTTAGATTGCGTGCTGATTCATGCGCCTTCCCCCTCGAGATACGCTCTAATTCTTGGAGGTTGCTGCTACAGAGGATATTGCCTTTCTTAGAGAGCGGATAATTAGAGCAAACGACCGTTGAGACTCAAAAAGATGCACGTGGGCCGATTTAGACATGAACTGCATTTGTTCTAGGCCGCGATCGGCCTACTTGCTACTTCTCTGATCAACGGCAGTACTGATCGTCCCAGGTACAAATGGACCGTTGTTGCTCTTAGGCCACTTGTTCCTTTTGGGCCAACCTGCTACTAGCATCCCCATCAATTATATAATTGAATTACTTGATTCTAAGAATTTTATCATGCCCATAAATCATAAAATAAGTATAACAAATATTAAAAACTTTCAATTAT
>JAODPA010116941.1:0-18680 GCA_025585075.1 Nepenthes mirabilis
TGTTAATGAAATTGATATAAAATATGTGGAAAGGTGTTGTGTGTGCGAGGACCGGTAACATGACCGCGAATGTTTAAATTGTTGTAGATGGACAACCCATTTATGTTGAAATTAGTTGCTTCATGTGATAAATTAAATGTTGGCATTAGTAGTAGGCATTGAATCGGAATAGAATGAAAGAACAGTTAAAGTGGTTGAGTTAAATATGTAAATAATAATTCGGTCTTTGTTTATTTTTTCATCGTTCCGTGATTAATTCCTTTGTGTTAGATTTGATGGAGTGAGTACGGTCTATGTCAGCACCGAACGACGTTCCTATCATTAATGTTGCAAAGCTTTCTTTGCGTTATACTTGGTTGTGTGAGTATTTGAATTGTTGGTTTCCTACGGTCAAGGTAAAGGAAAGTGTATGAAAACCCTAAGGTATCAGTTGAATAGAGGGCCACGACACCTTAACGTGGTCTACACTTATCCGATACTGATTTTCGTATCATGGTGATAATGAGGTATGTTTATCACAGAGGGATGCTTATAGCCACGTGACCATCGTAGGAGATGATATCAGGAAAATCATTTGGCGAGGGGTATCGGAGATGGTATGAGCATGCTACGATACAGCCTCTGAGAGGACTGTAGGGGTAGTGGAGATACCATGGATAACCATGTTGCACTTACCCAGCCGTTGGGGGCGTAAGTGCACGGCCTTTGGTTCACGGTGGCAGAATAAGATCCAAGAAAATTCTTATTATCTCATATAATGGCAACCTCAAAATTGAGTTGATAATCAAATTCTTGATATTTCATACAGTGAGTCAAGAGGGATGCTTATAACCTAGTGACCATCGTAGATGATGATATCTAGGATGTCATTCGTGAGGGGTATCGGATGTGGTATCGGTAGGCTATGGGTACAGCCTCTGGGAGGACTGTAGGGGTAGTTGGATACCATGGATAATCTTGTTGCACTTACGCAGCTGTCGGGGGCGTAAATACGCGGCCTTTGGGTCACTATGGTAGAATAAGGTCCAAGGAGATTCATTGTGATGCTTCATCATTTTTGATATCTCGTGAGTTTGAGATTCGGTTGAATCCACGAGTTATATTTTGTAGAATCCATATATCAGATTTTACGTTATTCGGATTTGATGGAATCTATGTTGTTTATCGATATTGATGTTCAGGTCGTTCACGCTGACATATGGACCGAAAAAATCCCCAATCATCGTTGATGTCAGATTCCAGGGGATTACCGTTGTTTATTGGCACTCTTGTTGTTTTTGGATGTGCGGGTATTGTGGGACCTATTTTGCCTAGAGTCGTATTTACGACGTGTTGTAATTTGCTCGGATATAGTAGATGGTTAGAGTGATGTTGAGACTTTGTAGTTGGTATCTGAGATTATTATTGTTGTATATCATTTTTGATTATTATCACTTGTTGGGTTTTGGCTCACCCTTGTGTTTTCTTAACTCCAGAGTAGACAAGTTGACACCATAATAGAAGAGATCGCATGAGTGGATTCCAGGCAGAGGTGATCTCAGAGATTGAGGCTTTCCGGATAGAGACTTAAGATCTTGGTAGTATAGTTGCTATTTAACTTTTATTAGATTTCTCTATGAGGATTGATATTTTTGACATTTAGGTCATTTATTGAAGTTATTTGTCATTATTATGGATATTTATGTGATGATGCATTTATGATGACTATGAATTGTGTCTTAAATGATATTATAGAATTCATTAAAAGTTGTTTGATGACACATAATTGATGATTTTGGATGACTTAGGATTTTTACCGTGACGGTCCGGGTCGGGTTCAGGGATCCGAGTTCAGGTCATCACAAATAAGCTTGAGCGAAAGATGAAATAATGCATCTTTCTGGGCTACAGGAAAGATAAACTTGGGTGTAGACTTTATAACCCAGTTGAAAAAAATCTTTTATGGTCAAGGGATGTGGTCTTTGATGAATGTGAAAAAATTAAGAATATTGGTAAAAAGATCATATTTGATGATGGCTGGACAGACAAGATAAGTGTTGATGCTGTCCATCTGGTATCTCTTCAGTAGGAGGCCAATGGCCTAGGAGTGGCCGAGGAGAATAATGAAGAAGGTGCGGCACCTGATGAAGATGAGAATGAAGTCATTTCTCAACCAACCGAGGAGAATCCTGTCTGACACACCATGAGAGATAGGAGACCATCCATCCGCCTATCATCCAGTGAGTAAGTTCTGCTCACTAATGTAAATAAGCCTAAAGATTTTGATGAGGCTATGAAGGATGAGAATAAGGAGAGATAGTTGGAAGCCATGCAAGATGAAATAATCTCTCTACATGAAAATCATACGTTTGACTTGGCCAAACTACCTAAGAGAAAGAGAGCTCTAAAGAATAAATGGGTCTTCCATTTGAAGATAGATGAAAATACTATGCAGCTAATGTATAAGACACGGTTGGTGGTAAAGGGCTTTAATTAAAGAAAGGGCATTGATTATGATGAGATATTTTCTCCTATGATAAAGATGTCCTCAATAAGAGTTGTGCTTGGTTTGGCAGCTGTTTTGGACTTAGAGGTAGAATAACTAGATGTCCGAATAGCATTCCTTCATGATAATCTTGAGGAGAAAATTTATATGGAACAGCCAAAAGGCTTTGTTGTCAAAGGAAAGAAACGGCTAGTATGTCATCTAAGGAAGAGCCTATATGAACTAAAATAGGTTCTAAGACAGTGGTATAAGAAGTTTAAATCTATCATGGTCGGCCAAAAATACAGAAAAATCACTTTTGACCACTGTGTATTTATACGAAGATTTTTTGAGGACAACTTTATCATCATTCTCCTTTACGTGGACGACATGATGATCGTTAGACACAACAGTACTCAGATCAAGGAACTAAAAAAGCTGTTGGGACAATCATTTACCATGAAGAACATGGGTCGGCGAAGCAGATTTTGAGGATTAAAATATTTCACGACCGGAAGAACAAGAAGCTATTACTGTCCCAAGAGATCTACATTGAGAATATGCTATAACGCTTTAACATGCATAAATCCAACCTAGTGAGTACCCCACTGGCCAACCATTACAGACTGAGCAATCGACACAGTCCTTCTACCGATAGAGAAAAGGTTAACATGAAAGGCGTCCCATATTCTTCGGCTGTTGGTAGCCTAATGTATGCTATGGTGTGTATGCAGCCAGACATAGTACATGCTGTCAGTATTGTCAGCTGATTTCTGTCCAATCCTGAAAAAGAGCACTGGTCTGCAGTCAAGTGGATTATGATTAGGAAACTTTCAAAATTTATTTATGCTTTGAAGGTGACAAACCTTTGTTGGTAGGGTATATCGATGTAGATATTGCCGAAGACGTTGACACCCGAAAGTCAACCTTGGGATATTTGGTTAAGTTTGTTGGAGGAGAAGTCTCCTGGCAGTGAAAACTACAAAACTATGTTACTATTTCTACTACTGAGGACGAATTCATTGCATCAACAGTGGCTTGCAAAGAAATATTATGGATAAAAAGGTTCATCCAAGAATTGGGCTTTCGGTAGGAGAGATATGTGGTACTTTGTAACAGTCAAAGTATTATACATCTCTGTAGAAATTCCTCATTCCACTCAAGATCGAAACACATTGATATTCGATATCATTAGGTTAGGGATGTTATTTAAGCAGGATTGCTGTCACTAGAAAAAGTCAGAATCGAGGAAAATAGGGTGGACATGATGACATAAATTGTTCCTAGAGAAAAGATTGAGTCTTGCCGGAGTTTGGCTGGGCTAACAAATTTTTGATTTCACATGGTCATAAGGGAAAGTTTGTTGTGGTCACTCCCGTATAAAAGTGCTTGGGTAGGAGGACTTGGGTTATGTCCAAGGACTCAGATTGAGGACGAGACCTTTGCATGGCTATGGTCCATGGACTTGTTCGCTAAGCAACTGAGGACTTGTGCAGTATAATTCCAAGGATCTGTGATCAGCACTTGAGTCCGAGGACTTTGACCATCCTTAAGAGAAGCTATATGGCTCGAGAGCACACGTGGATGCTAATTCAGAAGATTGACTGGGCATGAGAGATTTTTGGAGAATACACGCAGTCTCTGTAAAATGGGTGCCATTTCTACAGAGCACAATATTTTGTAGGGCAGAGCCATTACAGAGTTGTACGTGCGCCAGGTGGCTACCTGTACATGTAACCTCCATGTTGGTTTGGCAGTTGTGCAAATAGCCTGTATATATGTATTGAATTCTATGATATGAGATGGGTGTGAGAAGATTTTTGTGCGTGTAAGTTTCTACGTGTGAGAGTATGAAGAGAGAACACTATGAGTGATTTATGCTCTTTCTCTCTATTCTCTTCTCCTGTGCTTTGTGTAACCATGAAACTTATATAGTGGACTTGTTTGTAGATTATGTCCCGTAGTTTTTTCCTTTTTTCAAAAGAGTTTTCTACTTAAAATATTGATGTTCTTCTTCTCTCCGTTATTTCTACTACTCTGCTACTTGTTCTTGTTTGGCCGGTCGGACACCATTTGTCCAACATCACCCACTGCTGAGATTCTCCACAATTGTTTTGCTAGGAGAGCCTTCTTCTGGGAAAATATATTTTTGATATCAAGGTCTCCTTTTTCTTTAGTCTTTCAGACCTCATCCCAAGCCATATTTTTCCCATTCTTTTACCCTCCTCTAGCACATTCCACGAAAGGCACAAAAAAAAAATCATCAATCTTTTTAAAGATGGATTTTGAAAGAACGAAGATACAAGCTAAATAAGAATGAATATTAGCTAAAATAAAAGAGACAAGCTGAAATCTATTCGCAAAGGATAACCACCTATTTTTCTAAGATAACATTCTATTGTACACCCAATCGACAAGATCTATGATTAAGAAGTCGGTAAAGATGAGTGTAACCCATAAGTACCTAAACGACTTTGAAATCGGTGATAGCAATAATATCCTGGACAATACTAGGTCATCAGAATAGATAAAGCATTCAATCTTAGGACAATTTGAATGAAGACCCCAGGGAGTTGAGAAACCCACTAGGTTGTCAACAAAATTTTGTACAGATGGAATGTCCACCTTAAAAAAGAGGACATCATCTACGAATGAAAACACAACAGGTCTGGTGTACTCATACCCCCAAAGAAACTTAAATGCAGAGCTACTACCAATCCAAGAACAAATCATAATATAAAGTACTTCTATTGAAAAGATTAAGAGATAGAAATAGAATCTCCTTGCTGAAGCCCTCTACGCCTTTTGAAAAAAAAAAAAAACAAATGGGTCACCATTTACCATGATTGAGAAGGAAGTGGTGAATATGCATTGCAATATCCAACCCATGAACTTCACAAGAAAACTTATAACTGTGACGAAATGGATATTTTTTTTTATTTCTAATGCATTCTGTCAATGACTATACAAAACTAAAACCTCAAAGTGACATCCTAAAGTTTTAAGAAAAAATGGACCGATTTTTTTCTAAAATTAGACTAAACTGATACAGTCAACCTGAATAAAACATATAATTGTACAAACTCAATCTTCAATATACATTCACACTTCAATCACAGGATCATGAGATGCCATGATTTCATCCATGGCTTTAATTTATCAATTCTATACACTATACCAAAACTCATACAAGAGATACCATCTAGGACCTGTGTATACCAAAAAAATAGAATAGCATAAGCAGAACTATTCCCATAAAATAAACCTGTGGAAATATAATTCATTGTTCCAACAAAATGAAAGGCATACTACAACCATTTATATATACCCAATATCCAAACAAAACCGGTAACTTTCTAGAGAGAGGCGCTCTCACCTCTCTCTAGGTTTCAAATTTTCAAATTTGAACTTTATGTTGGGATTTGAAGTGGGTGTGGATGACCCTTTTCCCACACGTACTGCCCTGCAGTCATGCCCAGATTCTGCGTTCCTATCTGTGGTGAACATGGAATATAATTGGAAGCCTACTCACTGTGGTTGCTGCCGTTTGTTAGGTCACGATAAATCTAAATGCCATTCCAAGAAAGTCTTCCAACATACTAGTCAATTTTGTCCCAACTCCTCCAATTATGCCCCCGTAGCAAAAGACCAAAGGGACCTTGCGATGCAACCTGATTTAGTTGGCCAATCGAGTGGTGCAAATGATTCCAGATGCTCTGCCAATTCTTTTGCTCCCCTTCAAGATGATGATGGGTCCTTGAACCCTACAAGTACTAACCAAATTGGGTTAGCAATTCATATTAATTCGTATGACGACTCAATAACTGGCAGCGCCACAAATGAGGCAATCTCCGTGCACCAGACGGATGTGCCTGTGAGGGCTGCTGATGTAAGTTGTGTTATTCCAGTGGAATGCTCGCCTAACAGGTCTGGGCTAGATTCCCAGCCTCCTCCCTTTGATGCTATGATGTCAAAACCAATTCTGGATGATGATTGCATCCGTTCTGATGCTGAGGATAGGGAGTATGAGCAGGGATTCTGTCATCAGGAAGCCAGGGTCCCTATGGCTTATATCACTTTCACAAATATGGTGCTCAGGGGACTTAATTCTCCTGATACTGAACAGCCTAACAAATGTGCCCTCCCTATGCCAATCTCTGATGAGGACCGTTTAGCAGCTCTTGGCACACCATCCTGTGTTGTTAATGGCTACTCTGCAGTTGGCTCTGCCCCCAGCCCTCATGTTGTCCCTGCCGACCAGCATTGTTAGGAACCAAGGCCTTGCACTAGTATTGGCATGTTGAAAAGGAACATTGCTAAGATGTGTTCGTAGTTCGATGCTACTAGATCTTGCACAGCCCCGACCTCTACTCTCTCTGCTAATGACTCGACCCCTGCTCTGGAAGGAGAGGGATCCAAATCAAGCCACCAACGTTCCAACAGGTGAAAAAAGAAGCGTTCGCCAAATCCCCCTAGCTAGATTGATCTGGGTTTGCCTGTAAGTTGCCGGGTTGCTCCTTGTCCGGAATGGCATGTGGGTCAATGGTACAACCGAAATTTCTGGCATAGTTCTGGTTAGTCCCAAGCAACTGGAATTGCTGGATTTTGTTTCAAACTTCCTGATCACTGGTTTGACCGGTGTTGAAGGCAAGTGGCTTACAAGATCGCATGATTTGGATGGAATTCTGGTCCTTGGGTGAACGGTCTTGGAAGGATTGGATTCTGGTTCTTTTTCCCTGGTCATGGCTTGACCGGAATGGTAGCTTGATTCTCCAAGGCTGCATGAATTTAGGGGTTTGGCCGGTCAACTTTGTTGACCGAAAATCTGGGGTCATTTGGCCACAAAGGGTTTTGTCTGGTTGGGCAGTTGGATGTGTGGATACACATTTACCGATCAACATGTGGACCGGCAAATGTGGCTGTTTTGCGGAATGTGAATGTGGCTGCCCAGTTTGGCTGACGTGGCTCTCTGTTGGACACATTGGTGCCTTCTCTCACATTTCCCAGTCTTGGAAGGCCCGGTTTTCATCTCGTTTTGAGTGATGTTGGGTAGCGTATCTGTTGCCAAAGTCGCCAATAAGGAATTTTGATGTCTCTTTAGGAGATATCACTTTTATGTCATTGATTTATTATGATTCGATGTATTTTCTGTTGTTTTTTCTTCATGAATTGTGTCATGGTCTCAGGGGATACCTTTGCTACTATGTTTCCTACTCTGAGTTGGCAAAACATTGGGAGTAGAGCATAGATGTTAAATTTTTTTCTTTTAATGCACTCAACTTACTTACCAATATATATATATATATATATATACCCAATATCCATCCACAAGTAAAATATTACATGCAAAACAATCAAATTTTCCAAAATCTTCAAGATGAATTCGAGGCTTCAATTTTTCCTTACTAAACTTTGCCTATTCTTGCTCGTCAGGAACCTGATTTTACTATTCATATGGAGGGGAGGAAAATAACAGAGTGAGGTGAAGTCCAACAAAGTACCGTAAAAGCATGCAAGTAAAATTTTTTCATACAGAATATAAGTGCAGATAAGTAAAATCATGGAATTATTTGAAGAACAAAAGCGTATAATGAAACAAAAGAAAGCGGAAATCAGTATAACATGCTTCGAAAATTATAAATCAGTATAACATGTATCAGAAATCAGAATCCGGTATCTAACTCTGTGAATTCTAGAAATCTCACTTTACTATCCCAAGGATCACACTGTAGACCCTACTAGCCAGGGGGTAAATAATCGATAATAAATTATATTACGCACACACAGAACAAGAATATCCCTTCCGATGGGATTATATATAGGAATACCTCCCAAAGGCAGGTCAGATATAGAATTCTACCCTCCAGGCTAATGCCCTAAGGATGGGCGGACCACGTATAACTCCATGGACGGAGTTATCCCTGATTACTACCATAACATTCTAAAGCATGCTAGACAACCTTACCTGGCCGTATATCAATCTTAGATCCAAATTAACAGAATTAGAAATATCTTTCTTCTTATTTCTTAACTTTTAACTCATTGTGCTTTAGAAAGTCAGTCAGATTTATACAAATAACCCTTCAGATAGCTTTAAAATTCACAGTAACGTAACAATACAATTCCATGTAAATTTATTTCAGATAAAAATCATAGCATGAGCAATAACCCTTTACAACTCAACATTTACATCACAAGATTTAAGTATTTTAAACACTAAATTCCTAATTTTTGTTCTAGGGTTTCACACAAAGCTTCCAAACTTAAATCGGACACCAAACACATGTTTATTTATGAAATCAATGTCATAAATCAAAATAATATACAAAACCATGCATTTAAACCAAAAATTCTGAAATTTTCGAGCTAGCATTTCACACAAAATTTTTGAACTTAAATCGGACACCAAACATATGTTTATTTATGAAATCAACGCCATATATCACAATAGAAATGGGTAAACATGAAATCTATCCAAACAATTGAAGGAAACATGCTTCATTTACATTAACCATGGAGAAAGAAGATTTTAGAGCATAAATACCATTTTAAATGTATTCAAAAGCAGTAAAAATAGAGAATAGTATCCGAGGTACACTTGCCATCACCTAATTTACCGTTTTCCTTACTTTGATCACACGAAAATTGATAGAGAACCTTTTCTCTTCTTTTTTCCTTCCCATCCTCATTCGTGCTTCTGTCGTTTGTACCCCAAGTTCTCTCCCGCTTCCCTTTTTTAAAAAAATGAATCAGGTCGGCTGAAGTGAAATCACACCTGTGCTCGAGTGCGCAGCAGGCGCATAGCGAGCGCTAGCTCTCGACTAGAGCCTCGTTCGAGCGCCTCAGGTGAGCAACGAGCGGGGCCTTACTGGTTTTTGGTGCCTGCTGTCGCGCTTGAACTCGCGGTAGGCACCGTACTGTTGGGCAACATATCAGTATACAGCAACCCAATTTCCTATCTTTTCACTTCCGAAACTCATTCTCCCATATATATTTAGTCTCATCTTGATTATTATTATTTTAATTACTTTTAAATTATCATATTTCGGGATCGGAATCGAGATCTTATAACTTTTTTTCACTTACAGAAATTTCGTACTCAAAATTTAATGAACCTCAAATTTTATAATTCAGAGGAACCCTTCTAATATTCTCAAGTTACTTCTTCAATTAAATGATTATCCTAGGAAACCTGCAGCATTCAAATCACCTTGATCATTAGCACTTTATCCGTTCTATAAATATCTTGATTCACCAAATTCGAAGGCAAAACCCAAATTTATCAACTACTTTTCCAACTAGTTCAAAATATCAAAACAGTCAAGGATCCTTGCTTCAGTTTACGCTCAACATCGAAAGTCATTATTCCTTCTGAGCCTCAAATCAAACCTTAAAATATATGGGTTGATCACAATTCCGCTACACAACTCTAATTAGTTTCCTAACCACGGACTATCTGATTGTAGTCCACCATCCAATCCAATTTAACTTGACACCCACAATTCTCCAATCAAGTTGGCTAAGATTTTTGTAAATACCTCAAATCACAATCAGACCCAAAATTAGAATGTTCTATATCCTCATTGGTTCATTGGTATGTTTTTAAACCGACATCTTCCTAAAATACAAAATCCATATTAACAAGAATAGCCGGTTTAGCATAAATTTAATAAATTCTTACATGTCCTCGAAATACATGACCATTCACTCCTAGCCTCATCAACTAAATCCTTAGATCTTCTTACAGTTTATATTGATTGGCTCATATAGGGAACCTAGGTTATTCAACAGTTATAACGAAAGTCCTAAGATATTGATACCACGAGGGCAAAGCCCAAAATTCCTCAACTTACCGCAAGATTAGAAACTATTATCATAACAGTCTCCCAAGGATTTGCTATAGCTTTAGGTTATCACCCAAATCTTAAAACCCAAATGCTAGAAACCTCAAGATCTCACTGGCAGACCAATGAGTCTATTGATTAGCTCTGAACATGTCCTCTATAATTCACAATGAGGTAATCGTTCTAAGTATCCTGAAATACAACCATAATGGTTTCTTATTTCAAAATTTCAGGATTCCAATATTTCGATTACGATTCCGTCTCCTAATTTATGTATACAACATCCTAGTACCCTAATATGGGCCTACTCACAATGCATCTTGACATCTCCTACGAAATACCAAAGGCATGTCAAGTCTATAGACCCTTAACATCCACTACCAGTATTGATGCTTATTTTTCCTTAAAATACCGAAGTCCACCTACATAATCCTTAGACAAGCCTTTCCACTTGTAAAATGCTAAGGTCAACTTCTATCACAATATAACCATTCTGACCCTTAATTTATTAGACAAATCTATCTCCCAAGATAATACCCTTAAATTCTCAAACAGAGACTTCCAATTGCTAATTTCGACCAATGGAAGAGTAACTCTAACTAGGGATTCCTCTCCCACTTACCCCAAGGGCATCTATCGACAAATCCTCAAGGCAAAGACCTCATCGCAAAATCTCAACTACAGGTGAAGCAATTTTAAACCACAGACTCCTCTCCCACTTTGCTCGTGGGTAGTTACCTATTGGTGCAAAAATAATAAAATTTCAATCTTTCTCAAGGGCATTATCATCTATGCTAACTTACATGGCCCATTAGTTAATCCTACTTTCCGGAGGCCCTAAGATTTTCTCAACGGAACCTAGCCGATGCTCCTTCAATTCTATACAAATCTTTAGAGACTAATGTCAATTTCAATCCGTCTCCAAATCGCCCATTAAAACAAGTCGACTTAGTCTTTTCTTCCAAACATATATATATATGTCCTCAAAACTTTCATAGCTAGATTCTCGAACGGCCACCTACTGACTTCAAAAGGGGCAGTCCCATTTTCTAATTAGACTCAACACCTATCCTTGATTCAATCGACTTTGCCTCTTACTCAGAATTCACAACCTAATTACAGGGTGTCATATCCCCTCGATACAATCTTCGCCAACATCCTCGAGTACCATTTCAATTCAAAAAAGATTCGCATCACCCACAAATCGATTCTAAGTCATCAGTTCCACTTATTCGCCATACCGACCAAATAAATCAAATATTCCTTTTTTCCAATCAAATACTCATCTAATTGCTTGTCACAATCCCTAAAATCCACAAAGCATACAGAATTCTCAGGGTGAACGTGACATCACACACAATTAGGAAACAAAAGAATACATAAATTCCTGTTTAAATAAAACAAAAATCAAAATTCCATAAATAAGAAAATACCTCCATCTACTTCTGGGGTGCCTTAGTGTCTTGAACTGTTGTTGCAAGTGCTTTAGCTAGGTTACAAGGTTTCTTTGTTCCTAGTCTCTTCGATAGGGGGCAATTCTTGACCAGGTGGCCCTATTGACCACAATTAAAACAAGCCCCCGTTGCTTTAAAACAAGTCACCCTGGATGTCTCTTTCCATAATGATTACAATACACCACTGACGTCTGGGGATCTGACACTGATTGAATTCTGATACTACCTTTCCCTTTACCAGGCACTTTCATCTTCTTAATAGATTTCAGGTATCCCAAACTGGACTCCTTATTGAGATTCACCTGAATGACCACCCTCTTACCCAAAGATTTCTAAGTTTCAAGTTCTTTCTGAAGTTTCAGACTCCTATCTAGAATCCCCAACATAAGTTTGAAACTTTTGAGTCACTAACTGACTCTTAATCTCATCTTTTAACTCTTGCTAGAACTTCTTGACTATCCTTAGTTCGTCTCCCCCAACAAAAGGGGCATAGCGAGATAATTCAATGAACCTCGCATCATACTTTGCTACGGTGTGACTTCTTTGCCTAAGCTACATAAAAGCTTCTTCCTTCCAATCTCGGAGGCTAGAAGGAATATATTTTTTCTAGAAGGCCTCCTCAAATGTCCCCCAAGAAATTTCCTCGTCGAGCAAACCCAACGCCCTATTCTTCATCAACCACCAATCATCGACTTTTCATTCTAATTTATAAGTCGTAAAAGCAACCCTTTCGCAATTAGAACTTTGAATGACTGCAAATATTTTTTTAATTTTTGAATCCAAATCTCTAACCTTATCAGATCTGGTTCCTCCAAAAATTCAAGTTCCTTCTCTGCCATAAACCTCTTATATGCCATTGGGATCAACTCTGGTGTAGGAACCGGAGCCATATAACACTGCTCCATCGATTCTAACTCACTTGTCATTCTTCCCAATAGATTTAGGTAGTTAGCCTCCCGATTCTTAGGAGTACTAGCATCTCCACAAGTAGTCTTTCTTCCCCCTTGTTCACTTGCCATATTATCTCCTATAACCACAAACATGACGATATTAGTTGACTTTACCTAATCAAATTAGAGGGAGGGGTTAAAATAAATCAAGGCACTTCAAATGGAATTCTAAAGGCCATTCCTTATGCATTTCATCTAATCCTAACTATTCCCATCGTTATCTTACCTTAGTCTTAGAACAAATTAACCTGAACCTAGAATACAAATCGATTAGCCTAGGCTTGAGATCAATATCAATCAATTTAATCACTAAGTCCTAGTTCAAGTCAATTCCAACTTATGCAAACCAGAACACCAAGGATTTTTCAACCTAACTTAATCATTCTAAACCTTTATCTATTTATTCAATTAGTCCTAATCGATCCTAAGCTTTCGCATACAATTCAAATCAATCCTAAGGCATCTCGTGATCTTTGATACTAATTGTGACGGAATAGATATTTTTTTTGTTCTCTAATGCATTTCGTCAATGACCATACAGAACTGAAGTCCCAAAACAGCATCCTAAAGTTCTAAGGGAAAATAGGTAAAATTTCCCCTAAAATTGGACTAAACTAATACATTCAACCTGAATAAAATATATAATTGTATAAATTCAATCTTCAGTATAAATTCTTTTTTTTTTTTGGTAAGTGACTTCAGTATACATTCACACTTCAATCACAGGATCATCAGACGCCATGATTTCATCCATGGCTTTAATTTATCAATCCAATTGACTATACCAAAACTCATACAAGAGATGTCGTCTATGACCTGTGCATACCCAAAAAATAGAATAGCAGAAGCAGAACTACTTCCATAAAATAAACCTGCGAAAGCATAATTCATTGTTCCAACAAAATGAAAGGCATACTATGGCCTTTTATACATACAAAATATCCATCCACAAGTAAGATATTACATGCAAAACTATCAAATTTCTTAAAATCTTCAAGATGACTTCAAGGCTCCAAATCTTCCTTACTAAACTTTTCCTATTCTTGCTCATTAGGAACCGATTGTACTATTCATTTGGAGGGAAGGAAAATAATAGAGTGAGTCGGAACCCAATAATGTACTGTAAAAGCATGCAAGTGAAATTCTTTCATACAAAATACAAGTACAGATAAGCAAAATCATGAAACTATTCGAAGAACATAAATGTATAAGGAAACAAGAAAGAGCATAAATCAGTATAACATGCTTCAATAATCATAAATCAGCATAACATGCATCAAAAATCAGAAACTGGCATCCAACTATGTGAATTCTAGAAATCTCACTTTATTATCCCAAGGACCGCACTAGTAAACCCTTCTAACCGAGGGGGTAAATAATCAATGATAGATTGTATTACGCACAAAATCAGAGGCCAATAATAGAATAGGAATATCCCTTCTAGCAGGATTATATATAGGAATACCTCCCGAAGACAGGTTAGACACAAAATTCTACCCTTTAGGCTAATGCCCTAAGGAAGAGCAAACACGTATAACTCTATGAACGAAGTTATCCTCGATTACCACCATAACATTTCAAAGCATATCAGAGAACCTTACCTGACCGTATATCAGTCCTAGGTCCAAATTAACAAAATCGAAAATGTCTTTCTTCTTATTTCTTAACTTTTAACTCATTGTGGTTTAGAAAGCAAGTCAGATTTATACAGATAACCCTTTAGATAGCTTCAACAATTCATAGTAACATAATAGTACAGTTCCATGTAAATTTTTTTCAAATAAAAATCATAGTATGAGCAATAACCCTTTACAACTCAACATTTATCTCAAGATTTAAAAATTTTACACACCAAATTCCTAATTTTCATTCTAGGGTTTCACACAAAGCTTCTGGACTTAAATCAGACACCAACCACATGTTTATTTATGAAATCAATGTCATAAATTAAAATACATATACAAAATCATGCATTTAAATCAAAAATCTCTAAATTTATGAGTTAGGATTTCACACAAAACTTCCAGAGTTAAATCGGATACCAAACATATATTTATTTATGAAATCAATGCCATATATCACAATACATATGGGTAAATATGAAATCTATCCAAACAATTAAGAGAAACATGCTTCATTTACATTAATCATGGAGGAGGAATATTTTTGAGCATAAATACCAGTTTAGAAGTATTAAAAAGAGATAAAAATAGAGAATAACATCCGAGGTACACTTGCTTTCACCCAATTTACCATTTTCCTCACTTTAATCGGATAAAAATTGGTGGAGAACCCTTTCTCTTCTTTTTTCCTTCCTTTCCTCCTTCGTGCTTCTGTCGTTCATACCCCAAGTTCTCTCCCCCTTCCCTTTTTAAACAAAAACGAATCAGGTCGGCTGAAGTGAAATTGCACTTGCACTTGAGTGCACGGCAGGCGCATAGTGAGTGCCAGCTCTAGCTAGGGCCTTACTTGACCGCCTCAGGTGAGCAGCAAGTGAGGCGTTACTGGTTTTTGGCGCCTGCTGTTGGACTCGAGCGCGTAGCAAGCGCCATGCTGCTGGGCAGCATATTAGTATATAGAAGCCTAGTTTCCTCTCTTTTCACTCCCAAAACTCATTTTTCCTTGTATATTTAGCCTCCTTTTGATTATTATTATTTTAATTACTTTTAAATTATCATGTTTTTGGATTGGGATCTCACAATAATATCAACAATGGTGAGGATTAAATCTCACTCGATCAAATCATATGTAACGACCCAGATTTTTGAACATAGGAAATTTTCGGTCATCAAATCCTTATAAATCGTTGACCGAAAAAATGTAATAAGAAAAGTAAATCGGCCTTAAGATGAAATCAAGTTCGGCCCTTCCTTAATGAAAATTCAATCCGGAATATTCCTTAAATCCACTCCGAAATTCCTTAATGAAAATCCAGTCCGGAATTCCTTAATGAAAATTCAGTCCGAATTTTCTTAATCCAGTCTGGATTTCCTTAATGAAAATCCAGTCCGGAATATTCCTTAAATCTACTCCGGAATTCCTTGATGAAAATCCGTCCGGATTTCTTTGATAAAAATCAGTCCGGATTTCCTTTGATGAAAAATGAGTCCGGATTTTCGTGATAAAAGAAGTCCGAATTTCCATGATAAAAGAAGTCTGGATTTCCGTTGATGAAAAACGAGTCCGGATTTCCGGGATAAAAATCAGTACGAATTTCTTTGATAAAAATCAGTCCGGATTTCCTTTGATGAAAAGTGAGTCCGGATTTTCGTGAGAAAAAGAAGTCCGGATTTTCGTGGATAAAAACGAGTCCGGATTTTTGGGATGAAAAGAAGTCCAGATTTCTTTGATAAAAATCAACTCCAGCCATGAAAGGTCGAAGTAGAATTGTGTGAAATAAGGCCGAAGTGGCCTTGAAGGCCTGAGTGATTTGTGTGAGGCCGAAGTAAGATTGTGGGAGAAGAAAGCCGAAGTTGATATTAATGAAGGAGCCGGAGTGATAATGATAGAAAGACTTAACCGGTCAAGGAAAAATTAATGACTCAGGGCTTTGGGAATTTACGGCCATAAATAATCTAGCTAATCCCAAAACTCTTTGGAAAATGTAAAATCATAAATCACACTCCTTGGAAAATGAAGAGTCATAAATGACGGCCACCAAAACCAACGGCTATAAATAACGATACACTCAGTAGAATTTTCTAGTAAAGAAAAGTTCAAGGCAAAGAAAAAAGAATCTAGGCAAGAATACTCACCCCTATTTTTTTAAAAGTTCATGATTATGCATGTTTGCTACGCTAGTATGTATATTCTTATGAAATTATGTATGATACTTGTTCTGTTCTTTTGATTTCTCGTTCATAATCGCATGTTTAAAGGAAACCATGATATTCATGATGTTAGATTTTATTCTGTTTGAAGTATGTAATGGTTTGTCAACTTTATGAACTCTAATAATTGCATGTTTAAAGAAAAGACTTCCAATTTTAAGAAAAAGAGCTTCCGACTTTGAATGATTAAAGAATTCCGTCTTCTAGAGCTTTGGACTTTAAAGGGAAAAGAACTCCAGATTTAAGAACTCCGCCCTTTTGATGAAAAAGCACTCCTTCCGTTTAAAGAAAAGAACTCCGTCCAAAAGAATTTCGGTCTTTTTATGAACAAAGTACTCCGTCCTCTTTTGAAAAGTACTCCGATTTTGAAGAAAAAGAACTCCGGCCTTTACATCTTTAAGAAGCACTCCGTATTTAAGAAGCACTCCGTCTGTTTAAAGAAAAAAAAACATTCCATTTTTTTAAGAAAAGACACTCCGGTTTTTACCCCTCCAGATTTTTAAGAAAAGAACTCCTATTTTAGCACCCCGGATTTTAAGAAAAGTCACTCCGGTTCTAGAGCTCCGGGTTTTTTAAAAGAAAAGTTACTCCGGACTATAGAGCTTCGGAAATTGAAAGAAAATGAACTCTGGATTTTAGAGCTTCGAAAATTGAAAGAAAATGAGCACCGGATTTTAGAGCTTCGGAAATTGAAAGAAAATGAGCTCCGGATTTTAGAGCTACGGAAATTGAAAGAAAATGAACTCTGGGTTTTAGAGCTTCGGAAATTGAAAGAAATGGAACTCCAGATTTTACAGCTTCGGATTTTGAAATAAAAGGAGCTTCAGATTTTAGAGCTCCGAATTTTGAACAGAAAAGCACTCCGAATTTTGAACAGAAAATCACTCCGAATTTTAAAAAGAAAAGTAATCCGAATTTTGAAAAGAAAAGCACTCCGTCCCTTTTAAAAGAAAAGCACTCCGTCCTGTTTGAAAAAGAACTCCGGCCAACTGTAGAAAAAGAGAACTTCGACTTTTTACTCCGACTTTTTACTCCGTCTTTTGATAACAACTCATGATCTAAGAACTCCGGCCTTTAACAAAAGAACTTCATTTATTGTAAAAGTACTCCGGCTTTGTAAAAAAGAACTCCGGACTTTTGATGAAAAATACTCCGTCCTTATTATTGAAAGGCCAACTCATGTAGTTTGGCCTCATCAATCTTGTGTAAATGAAAAGGGAAAAATTTTTATGTTCATATTTAAGACCTGACAGTGACCTTATTTGAAAAATTAAGTACGGGCCGTCACAGTTGGTATCAGAGAGAGAACTGAGATGCTTTAGGTCAATTCGAATTAACACGGAAACTTAGGATAGGATAGTTACAGCAAAGGAGGGGTTAGTTTTACTTATGTTTTGGACAGAGTAAATTGTGATAGCCACCCTTGGCTAGTTGACTGACCAAAATGTTCTTTCAGAAATCAAAGTCATCGATGAAGTCATGTCTAAATAGAAGAAGGCGAGCCGACCGGATTAACAACGCTCCGTATTCGAAAGCAAGGTGCTTGAACCTGCTAGAGATGGCTGATGTTATAGAAGCCTTGGCTTCACCGACTCCGGTGACCGCCCCAATTCCTGTGCAAATAGGAAGTGAAGTTGACTTCGGTTAGTTGACGTGAAGAAGATCATGGTCTTAAGAATTAAGAGGTATTGTCCTATGTGCCTATGAAAACTTTAAGGATGAATATTTTTTTTAATGATACTCTCAGGAGCCTGTTTCAGAGGTTCAGTATTTTAGATCAAGGTTCTAAGGTATTAACTTAAAGTATTAATTGCCTCCTTTCATGATAGGAGGTAGGGCCCTTAGACTTAATATTGTAATCTGGTATCGTTTTGGGGATTCCAAACCCATGTTTGCATTGTGTTTTGAGTTATGGGCAATGGGAGATGTAAGCTTTGTAATAGTAGCAAAGGTAACCTAGTAATTGGAAAGACAAAAGACATATCAAAGTAGGTGTTTATGTACGAATCTTGGAATTGAATTGTACGATTTTAGGTATGAACTTGAGCTAACTAAGTTTAAAAGTCTTAATCTGATCCTAATAGTAGTTCGGTGGATGAACTTCAGTACTATTACTGTTGGATTAGTAAAGAATGACA
>JAODPA010116952.1:0-18679 GCA_025585075.1 Nepenthes mirabilis
CATGCAAAGTTTCCATATAAATTTTTATAATATCAAAACAGGCAATCAAAACTTAATAACAAACCATAAATTGTAACAAATTCAATGCATTATTCATTTTAGTGGTTTTAACCTTAATTTCTTATATATATTAAAATATGGATTTAACATGTGATATATTTGGCTGACTCTACTGTGAACTCAATATTTGATTCCAAGGTTAACTTAGTTAGTTCCTTCAGCCAATTTTTAATACTGTTTCTTAAGGACTCGGTTCTCAGTTTGGGATCGGTTTGGGTTTTCAAATTTTACCTTAAATATTGTATTACTTTTCTATATTATCTTAATAAATGTTTGAGTACTGATTTATCCGGTTTTAAAACCAAGATGGACCGGTTTAGGGCCTTAATTCCAACTTGGGCTGAAAGGCTAATGGAGGATTTAGCAGTTTCGGGGCCCGGTTCAGTACTACTCTGAAGGTATTTTTGGCCATCCTTTTATAGGTGAATAGTTTAACCGTAATACTTGATGATGTGGTTGGGTTGGGTGCTAGTTCACCCGGTTCAGGCCCGGTTCGATTTATTTCTTCCAACAGCCAGGTTCAGCATTAAGGCTGCTGCACCTAGTTCGGTCCACCTTAGGGGGCCGATTTACAATTCATTTTTTAGTACTTTTGGGCACCGTTTTATAGGATGATAGTCTGACTTTATTACTTAATGATTTGTCTGGGTCGGCTCCTAATTTCACCGGTCCAGGGCAGATTCAGTCCCTTCATTTGGACTGCCAGAACCAGTTTCCAGAGTACTAGACTGGTTCAGGTGTTGTTCCAGGGTCTGGTTCAGCGTCCATTTTAAGGAATTTTGGGCGGCCGGTTTACGGCTAGGTAGGTCAACCTTAGTACATGATACTGTGGCTCGGTCGGATGCCAGTTCAACTGATTCAAGTCCGGTTCAGTTACTTTTTTCCAAGCTGCCACATTAAGCTTCAGCAAAGAAGCCAGTGACCAATTCTGTTTGAGTGGACCGTATGGTCAATTGGAGACCGGTTGTTGACCTGTTCAAGGAACCTAATTACAGCTAAGAGACTCTAGTTTAAGAATATGTTTGGTTAACATCCAGTTTGAGTTATTTCTACAGCTGGTTTGGGTCATAATTTACAAACCAGCATGCTGCTTTAGTCTTTCTTGATGCAACCCATTCTGGTTGCTGTTTTGGAAACAAGCTCATAATTAATTCAGGGTCAAATTTTACAAGGTGACACTTGAACATTATCTTAAGAAACTTAAGTTTATATTATGGCCGGGTTGGCCAATTTGGAGCCCGGTTCGGACCCGGTTCAGAGGATTATTTCCAACTGCATCCTGATGCAGTTCAGCAGGACCTCTTGCTGTTTACGGACCCAGTTCACTGACCGGTCCCGCTCCTTTTTATGAGCCATTTGGTCACGACATGGGCAAGATATTAGGCTAGTGGTATACCAGATTTGGGCCAGTTGGGTGCTCATTTGGTCACCGGTTAGCTGAATTTCAGAAACTGTGCAACTGCAGTTTTTGAAACTCCAGCTTCAGCCAAATATACTCCATGCTAAATTGATAATATGATCAAGTTTATGAGACAAACTAAGTATTATAACAATAATACTTAGAAGAATTTAAAAAATAAACAACACCAAGAGAAGAAAGGGATCAAGTACACTTGCCAAATGTTTAGCTAAATTCCCTTGCTGTTTTCGGTTCACCTTCCTTTGCCTCCTGAATTAGTTCTGTTTCTCTCTCTGCTTTCTGATTTTTCTTTTTGTTCTTACCCGGATTTTCTCTCCTTTATCTTACTTATTCATTTTATTTAAGTGTTGAGTCATCCCCAAATTAATTTGGCGATGCCACTTGCCCCTTATTGGTGGCAAATTCTCGGTTATTCTCCATGCTGAATCAGCCTCAGCATGGCTGATTTGAGGGCTTCCTTTTGTGCCACTTTATTATAATTATTTTTTTATTATTGGAGTTTCATTTTACATGTGTTTGGTCCTTTAATTTGCCACGTGTTTCCTCTCTTTCCATGCCAAAATTCATCCCTTATTTAATGCCAAAATCGGCATTGCTGATTTCTTTTGCTGATGCCGTGACCCTTTCCCCTCTTTTCTTTATATTTTTTATTAATTGTTGTGGACCGTGGGTGTGTGTGGGACCTTATGTCATATGTGTGTATTAATTTATGTATTAATTTTATTGCGTCCCGGGCCCAAGGTTGTCGTACAGATTAGGGAGCTTTCGGATTCCTAAGCGCGCGGTCGCTCCGGAAGAAGGGTCCGGTCTCCGTGTCTGTGAACTTGGACCTGCACAACACAAACAACAAACAAGAGGTGAAGGGTCTGGCAGGATTTCTCCCACCGAGGCCGCTCCGACGCTCAAGTCAGCAAATTCCCGCGAAGAACGGAAATGGCGCACGCTAAGATGGTGCGCAGAGAAATGCTGTGAAGCGTAGAAGTGCTTGTGCGATGATGTAGGGAAATGCAGTGAGCAGGTGTTGGAAGGCCTGGCTTCCGTAATGCACCGCAGTGGGTGGCTAACTTTCTCGTAAACTCAGAGGATGCTGGGATGGTGAGCGAGTCAGCTAGATGAGGCAATGCTCTGCTTTGACTCGTCACTCTTGTGTTTTAGAGAAGAGGGAAGCGGATGATCAAGGATGCTTGAAGCAATGTTCCGAAAAGATCCAATGATCGTCGTAAGATCGGAGGAAAAAGTCCTCTCCCCTGTGGGGTGTGAGGGTTCTTATACGTCTCACCCCATTGGATTCTTGGGCGCCAAGACGCCCGTTGCTTGGGTCATCGCGCCGTTGGTCGCTGTCATGGACCGCCGGTCACGCCGGCTGCCCTGTTGCCGTGCTTGGCACGCTGCTGAGCGTTGTTGACCATACCCGATTTTTTCTGAGCGGGGATTGGTTGGCCACCTGCAGACGACAGCGGCTGGCGTCGGCACTGCGCCTGCCACGCCTCTATTGGCTAGCTTTTTCGCCTGTTCCCGGCGACGCATTTATTGCGCTGCAGGTTTCCGTTGTCTTCCTTCCGTTGTGGGCTTGCGTCTTTCATCCCTTGGGTTGGGCTTACTGCCTCTCGTGGGCTCCTGATCTCCTCATGGGCCGCTACTCGCTTCGTGGGCCTGGGCCTGCCTCATGGGCCAGGACATGTGACCCAACACTAGCCCCCCATGCCTGGGCCGGCTAGTGGTCGGGCCTGGCATGTTTACTGGGCCCATTTCCACAGCCTCGTACCCTTCCTCGTGCTGTGCCATTTTTGTCGCTTCCCAAGTTCGCGCCTTTCCCAGGAGCCAGGGCAGGCTTTTCAAGCGCTGCAGTGACTCGTCACTTCACCAGGCGAGATTCGCGCGCTTTGAGTCGCATCTGACCAGCAGCCGCTACTGTTGCCTGAAAGACGTTTGCTGGATGCCGTGTTGCGCTGGGTAAGAGGGCAGCCTGCGCCTTGCCCATAAATAGGAGGGCACTTGAGCGAGTAGAGTCCATCCCTTATCAGTGAGTCGAAAAGGCAATGAGGAGATTCTGGCTTTCCCCGCCCCTGGTGGGCACTCAAGAAGGAGTTGGACGGACCACTTGCATGCCCGAGATCCTTGGAGGAGACCGTTGTAATCCGAGCCTTGTGGCTTGCTTTCTTTGCTAACGAGAGTGGCTTGGCCATTCCGCCGCCGTCGGGCGCTTCCTTCCGGGTTGCGGCCATGGCTAGGTTGAGCGGATTCTTTGACTACCCCCGCGGCTGCCTTCGCCTGTTAGGCGACGGCTTTCGCAGGTGTCCACTCTGCGAGCCATGCCAGGGCGCAAACCACGGAAGGAGTGCGAGGTCAGTAGCCCTCCGTGGAAGTTGGGCTGGACACCGAACTTTCCCGGAGTGCCTGGCTTCAGTGCTTCCTGGACCCCGGTGGATTGAATGCTTGAGACTCCCACCGGGGGATGCTCCTTGCTTCCCGCCCAGTTCGCCCGGTGAAATACCGACTGCTTCCGCCGTCGTTCGTCGGGCTCTCCTGGGACGAGGTACAGGAGCATACCGGGCTTCGCACTATAGTCTTCTTTCGTCTTTCTCGCAACTTCATGGTTGTAGATCTTGTACTTTGTAAGAAAGTATTGATTAATAAAAGAAGTAGCCTCTTTTGTCTTCAATTTTTGTCTTGTCTTCGTAAATACTTTTCTGTTGCTGGGCGTTTTGCCCTGAGGATCCACGCGTCATCCTTTGAGAGCCTGTGGGGTCCCTGTCAACCGTCACGTCCCCTGGGCTGCCAGCGCATTTAATTTCTGCGCGGCCAAGAGGCGTTGTTTCGTCTTGGAAACACGCGAGTTTTTATGGGCCTCCCACGTGGTGAACCCTCATTGGTCCTTCTTTTAATGCTTTCCGTCTTTTGGGGATGGCACCCCTTAAGGAGAAGATCTGCCTATTTAAACGTGCCACTTTCTCCCAAAATCTAGTACATCTCTGTACTTGCGTATCTGCTGGCGGTTCGATCTTTCTCTGCGTATTTCCCAGTTGCGAAACCGATGGGAGACTCCTCTAGTGATACGGATCACTCCTCTTACGAGTCCGAGTTCGGCTCTAACGCCCCCGTATCCTCTGGAGCCCATGCCTCAGGGGAGGCTCGCTCTGAAGCCACGGTTGCCGACCCTTCTCGGAGTCGGGGAGTTCCTCCGGGTTTCGAGGGGGTCCCACCACGTCGGGGGGCTGCAGCGATCGAAATGGAGTGGCTGAGAGCCCGCGTCGCACATTTAGAGGGCGCTCTGGGCAAGTCGGAGGCCAGGGCCATACGGCTGACGGATGCCAACGTGGGGGCGCAAGGCCACATATTGGCACTTGAAGAAGAAAGGGAGCAACTTAGGCGGTGACACAAGGCTGAAGTTGCTGCGCTGCGGACGGAGCTGAGGTCGATGCTTCAGCCGGAGGGAGTGAACTCGGCCTTGGAGCGGAGGTATTTTGACACCGTTAGGATTTGCCGAAGGCTTGCTTTACTGGAGGATCCAGGCTTCCGCGTGGGCGTCCTAGATCCTCGTAATTCGTCCGCCAAGACCCGTGATCAGCTGGTGGATTATCCCGTTCAAAGTTCCTCTTCCTGCCACCGGGACCGTTAGCTGCTTTCGTCGTTGTTGTTCTCTCATTTTTTTTTTTTTACTAGCGTTGTAACAGAACTGTTCGCCGTAATGAGAATCTGTTTTTTGCATTGCTTCATCTGTTGCATTTTCTCGTTTCGTGGCTGTTTTCCTTTCTTTTTTTTGGCTTTGCGCTTATCGTGCGCGTCTTCCGGAGTTCCGCTATCGTGAGCCTTCATTTAATGCGGCGGCGCCAGCGTGGACCCTAGCCAGGCTGCTGAAGGGTCGCGCCCGTTAGCCTGGCGCCTAGCCATCATTGCAATTGATTGAGATTCTGCGGTGCGCTTTGATGCTACCACGTGTCTCAATCTCCGGAGGCGGTGGCGTTTTGGTTTCCCGCCTCTTAGCTTGGCGTCGTCTATTTAAGCCAAACGACGATCGCTTCCTTCCTTCCGCTGATTTCTTCTCCCTTTATACTCTTGTGATTTTCGAGAGGCAAATGGCAGCGAAAGTCGAGAGCTCTTCTTCTTCTCAAGTTTCCAGAACTGTGCGCCATGGTGTCCGCAACACCAAGTCAGTTTTGACTGAGGCGTACATAGCCTCTCTCAGGGTGGACTATGCGATTCCCAGCGACCTGAGTTCCAGTGTTCCTGGCGCACAGGATAGAGCCAACGCCCCCCGGAGGATTTTATCACGGTGTACGAACATCATCTGAGGGGGGCTTCGTTTTTTGTTGAACTGCACGTTACACGCGGTGGTCGAAGCGCTCGGAGTCCCATTGGCAAGGTTTCATCCCAATGCCTTGCGCTATCTGGTATCTCTGTGCATCTTCGCCCTCATGCGCCAGTGCGCCTTCGATGCGAAGGCGGCGAGGATAATTTTTTCGGCCACGGAGTCGGAGGACTGGATATCGCTTTCCCCCAAGCCGGGGTTCAATCTTCGCGGCACCAATCCCGACTCCGCGAAAGGTTGGAAGGAGCGCTTCTTCTTTCTGCAGGAGCCTTCTGACTGTGAGCTTCCGAGGGCGTGGGGCCCGATCTCAGAGTTCTTCCGGTGCAAGCCCACCGACGAGGACATTGCAGAATCCTCGAAGCTGCTGTCCACCCTTAAGGCGGAGGAAAAAAGGTTCTCGATCCAGGGTTATTTCCTTACGTCCGTCATGTTCGAGATCGGCAGATGGGGACCTCCTGCCGGTTGGGCGATAGCAGGTCCTGGTAAGGATCTTCCTGAAGAGACAGCCCCCTCCGTTCCGTTTGGGGGGAACAAGGAGGAAAGCTGCTCGTTGCTGGTGTCATTGAGCGACGATGAGGACGCGGATGCCCTTAAACGGATAAGGGAAGCCGAAGGGACCACTTTGAGGAGGTCCCGGAGAAGATTTGCCGGTCGTTCCATTGCGGGAAGTTCGGCTCCGACGAGATCTGCCAGCGCAGGTCACCAGAGGGAAACTGCCGCACCCTCATCGACTTCGATCGCGGACCCAGCCGTTCGCGAAGTCTGCGAGGTCGAGTCTCTACCTGCTGGGGATCCACCTGCTAGCTGTGCTATTGGGGCGTCGGGAGATGTTGTTATTCTGGGGAGCCTAGAGAGGCCCTTTGTTACTGCGTCTGAGCCAGCGTCGGAGGCCCGGGGGCCTGCGCAGTCGCCAGCGATTCTTGTGGAGCCCATCTCTGTGTACGGGCCTCCTGAAGACCTGGCTGCATTTTCAGAGGTTGGGACCACTCCTGCTGCTGTTCCGGAACGGGCTAACGAAGGGGAAGCCGGGACGTCCTCGTCGCAGGAGCCCCCGAGTGTTCCTACGGCTGCCAGCCTTCCAGTCAGCCCTCCTCAAGCAGTTGAGGAAGCTGAGCCCCGAAGGGAGATTCTTTCGGATGAACTTTTGCGGGCCGCATTCTCAGAAGTTGGCGTCGCTTCTGCTGCTGATGCGATTCAGGCTGACGATGGGGGAAGCCGGGACGTCCTCGTGGCAAGAGCCCCAGAGCGCTCCTACGGCCGCCAGCCGTCCAGTCAGCCCTCCCCAAGCAATCGAAGAAGCTGAGCGCCAGGGTGAGGCCCTTTCGGATGAACCTGTGCGGGCCGCATTTTCTTCGGTACGGTTGCATCTTTCTGGCCCTTTCCCTTTGTTGCTTATTTTGGGAACACTCCTGACCTTGCCTTTTATGCAGGTTCCTGGCGGTGCGGTCCCCTTCGAGGTGCGAGCTGACTCTTTTCGTGGGGACCTAGAGCGGGCCATCGTCAGCGGGCATCAACTCGTCCACGGCGGCCTGGTCCAGATCGCATCTCTCACAGAGGAGATCGGGCGCCTGCGGCAGAGAGTGACGCAGCTGGAAGCTCTACTCGTTGCTTCAGAGGGCCGTGTCACCAGGTTGGTTGGAGATATGGTTGTTCGTCATTCTCCATCAGAGTGGCAGCTGGCGATGGATACTCGTTATTGGGACGGCATCCGCTTGTGTCGTAGGATTGTCTCTCTGGCGGCTCCTCACGTCCCAGTTGGCGTCCTCCATCCAGAGAACGCCGGGGTAGAAGAGGCGTCGCGCCTGAAGACTTTTCCGGAGGAAGCGGGTCCATCGAGTCTTCCTGATTAGCCTTCGTTGCTGTTGAGTTTTGAGATTGGCTTATGTATTTGTACCATATCTGTTTTTTGCATGAATGAGAAGCGTCTTTTTACACTTCGTGTCCATGCTTTTTCCTTTCGCAGAGTGTTGCTTGCTTTTCGCTTTTGTTTCCGCTCGTTGGATCATGCTTCGTGTTTGAGCATTGGGCCCTTTGGGGCCGTTGTTGTTAAGGCCCTATCCAGGCGCCTTCTTGCGTGGTGCTCGTCCTTCGTAAGAGGATGTCATCACAGCTCACACGTTTGGGGGGCTCGATCCGGTGAAGCGGATGTCGTCGCCAAGCCCCTGGAGCCTCAACGAGGGTCAGCGCAGCGGTCAGGCCGCGGTAACCGGACTCCTGGGTCTAGGACTCGTTCGCGTATGATTGCGGGAGGTGTGTCGCTCCTGCTCAAAGCGTTATAATCACCAAGTTGAGGTCCTAGCCCACGACCATTGTAGACTGAGGGTGCTCTCTTCTGCTGAAGAAGGTCGCCGCACGCCTGCAATTCTTTGCCCCCTAAGGTTTTGTTGGCCATAGAGTGGGGGCTCTCTGCTCAAAGTGTTATAATTACCAAGTTGAGGTCCTAGCCCACGACCATTGTAGACTGAGGGTGCTCTCTTCTGTTGAAGAAGGTCGCCGCACGCCTGCAATTCTTTGCCCCCAAAGGTTTTGTTGGGCATAGAGTGGGGACTCAGGGAGCCCCCAGGCCTAATGCTTTGACCGCATGGGTCGTAGGCGCGTAGCCTTTGGAACGGATCGCCTGGATCCAGTGTCTCAGCCTACGGCTGGACGCCTCCGGGCTGTCTAGCACGGGGCTCAATTTTCGGGTGGCCGCTGGGGCCTTTTGGCGCGGAGCCATGGTGAGTAAGGCCGTCCCCAGGCCATCTGGCGTGAGGGCGGAGTCCTGAGACGGTCTGCTTTGGACCGCCAGGCGTTTGAGCCAAGGACTGGTTTTACGGACGGACGTTTGTCCTCCCGACTTAGGGGCAGTCTAGGTCGTTTGATTTAAGAATGCAATGCATGGCATTAACTCACACAAATGAATATGCAGCATGATAGAGCAATTATGGTAATCAAATATAAAACTCATGTTCAAGCACTCATTATGATGCATGCGTGTGCGACTTACCTGAGTCGGAGTTGCATCACTGGTAATATTTTCTTAAGTTGGTGGCGTTCCAGGTCCGCGGGACCAGTTTGCCGTTCTGGGCGCGCAGCTTGTACGCTCCATTCTGGAGGATTGCGGAGACGAAGAACGGCCCTTCCCACCCAGGGGAGAGTTTGTTCCTATTTGCGATCTTTCCCGCCGCCTCTACGCTCCGGAGGACCAGATCTCCAACTTCCAGTGGGCGTGCCTTCACTCGCTTGTTGTAGTACCGTGCGACTCGCTGTTGGTAGGCTACGTTTCTAAGTCGTGTGGCGTCCCGAACCTCTGTGAGCAAGTCCAGACTTTCCCGTAGCCTTCGTTCATTGGCGGCTGGGTTGAAGCATTCGACCCGCAGGATTGGCATTCCCATTTCCACGGGTACCACAGCCTCAGCCCGAAAGCAAAGGTTGAAGGGCGTCTCCCTTGTCGGTTCCCTCGCGGTTGTTCGGTACAACCATAGCACCGACGGTAGCTCCTCAGTCCAGGAGCCTCCTGCGTCTTCCAACCTAGTTTTCAACCCGTGCAGCAGTGTGCGGTTGGTGACTTCAACCTGTCCGTTTGCTTGAGGGTGTGCCACGGACGTGTGCACCAGCTTAATGCGAAGGTCGCAGCAGTACTTCGTGAAACGTTTGCCGGTAAACTGGGTTCCGTTATCGGTTACCACAACCTCAGGGATCCCAAAGCGGCAAACAATGGCCTGACGGAGGAACTCCGTCGCCTTTTGTTCTGTGATCTTCGCGAGTGGGACGGCTTCCACCCATTTTGTAAAGTAGTCGATGCCAGCGATCAAGAATTTCCTTTGTCCGGCTGCCATTGGTAGGGGTCCGAGTATGTCGAGCCCCCATTGTGCGAACGGCCATGGGGATTGGAGATAGTGCAGCTCGGAGTGCGGCTGGTGCGTCATGTTGCCATGGACCTGGCAACTTTCACATTTGCGGACGAATTCCATAGCGTCTCGTTTCATGGTGGGCCAGTAGAACCCTTGCCGCATGACGTTGAATGCCAAGTTCTTCCCGCCAATGTGCGATCCGCACCGCCCCAAGTGTACTTCTGCCAACGCGTAGTCGGCTTCCTCCGGAGTAAGGCACTTCAGGAGAGGGGTGGAATATCCTCGCCTATATAGTCTCCCATTTAAGACCGTGTACAATCCCGCCATCTTCTTGATTCGCTTGGCTTCGTTGACGTCTTCCGGTAGGGTCTCTTCGGTTAAGAACCTTACGTATGGCGTCATCTAGTCGTCCCTCGTGTTGATATGAAGGACTTCTATGTCTTCGGCATCGATGCTCGGCACGTTCTGGACTTCCCTGGGCTCCCTTGCGGACTGCTCTACAGTTCTGGCGGCCGCGTCCTGGGCCAGTTGGTCAGCGCGTTCGTTATCCGATCTCGGAATATGCTCGATCTCGAATTGACCGAACTCAGGGATCAGGGCCCTCACTTTCGCCAGGTACCTCACGAGTTGTGGGTTCGAGGCTTCGAAGTTCCCCTTCACCTGATTGACCACGAGTTCAGAGTCACTACACACGACCAGCGACCGCGCGGAACACTCCCTCGCCAGTCGTAGGCCCGCAAGGAGGGCCTCGTACTCCGCAACGTTGTTCGTGGCCGGGAAGGCCAGAGTAAAGGAGTATACGATCTCCACACCCTCGGGCGTCCGTAACACGATACCAGCTCCGCTGCCGGTCTGAGTAGACGATCCATCTACGTTTAGGGTTCACACGGGTGAATTGTCTTGCTCCGCCCCTCCTGGATTGTTGTCTTCGTCCAGTGCTGGCGTCGCTACCTCGACGATAAAGTCCGCCAGAGCCTGTCCTTTCACGGCTGGTCGGGGCCGGAACTCTAAGTCAAATTCACCTAGCTCGACGGCCCACTTAACCAACCGGCCTGACGTCTCTGGTTTCTGTAAGATCAACTTCAGGGGCTGGTCCATCAGCACGACGATCCGGTGAGATTGGAAATAGGGTCGCAGCTTCCGCGCCGCATATACAAGCGCGAGCGCCATTCTTTCCGCGTGCGGATAACGGGCCTCTACGTCCGTCAGCTCCCGGCTTACGTAGTACACCGGCTGTTGCCTGCCTTCGTGCTCCGCTACCAGCATGGAGCTAAGAGCTGACGCCAATGTGGCCAGGTAGAGATAGAGATCTTCCCCTTCGCGCGGCGAACTTAAAAGCGGCGCGCTGGAGAGGTATGCCTTTAGCTCCCTGAAGGCTTCGTCGCATTCTTCATTTAATTTGAACCCGTGCGATTTGGTGCCCCTTAGCGCCTTGAAGAAGGGCAAGTATTTCTCGGCTGACTTGGCTAGGAACCGTGAGATGGCAGCTATCCGCCCTGTCAGCTTCTGGATTGGCCTCTATGCCCCGTTGGGACACTATGAAGCCTAAGAACTTCCCGGAAGTCACCCCGAATGCGCATTTGACAGGATTGAGCTTCATCCCATGCCGTCGGAGGGTCTGAAAGGTCTCCTCCAGGTCATTGACGTGGTGGCTCGCGACTTTGCTTTTCACAAGCATGTCGTCGACGTATACCTCCACGTTTCGTCCGATTTGAGTTTCGAACATTTTGTTTACGAGGTGCTGGTACGTTGCACCTGCATTCTTGAGACCGAAGGGCATCATTTTGTAGCAATATGTCCCTTGGTCTGTCATGAACGAGGTGTGCTCCTCGTCTTCTGGGTCCATCCGGATCTGGTTGTATCCCGAGTATGCGTCCATAAAGCTCAGTAATTCGTGCCCAGATGTGGAATCCACGGGCTGGTCGATCCTATGAAGCGGGAAGCTATCTTTGGGGAAGGCCTTATTCACGTCCGTGAAGTCGACGCACATCTGCCACTTGCTGCTGCTCTTTTTCACCAGCACGACGTTGGATAGCCACTCCGGGTACTGGACTTCTCTGATGAATCCAGCGTCCAGGGGTCTCTTCACCTCTTCCCTGATGGCTACTAACTTTTCGACGGAGTGGTTCATCCGCTTCTGCCGGACGGGTTTTCGGCTTGCGTCAAGGCCCAGCTTGTGGACTATGACTTCGGCCGATATCCCGGGCATGTCAGCGGGGACCCAGGCGAACACGTCGGAGTTAGCCCTAAGGAAGGTAATCAGCCTGTCGCGATCTGCTGGTTGAAGGGATCTCCCCACGTTGACGCATCGTTTTGGATCGGAAGGATTGAACGGGATCGCCTCAGTTTCCTCCCCCGATTGGGCCTGTTGAAGCGACGTCTCGTCGCGGAGGTCCAGGTCTTTGCTTGATTTGCATGGTGCCACGGGGTTGATTTGGGACAGGTAGCAGGTCCGCCCCATCTCTTGGTCTCCGAGGACTTCTCCCACCCCCCAGGGGGTGGGAAATTTCACCTTCAGGTGTGGAATGGACGTTACGGCTTCGAAGGCGGTCAGGAAGGGTCTGCCTAATATGGCATTGTAGACGGACGGAAGGTCGACGACAAGGAATGCCAGCTCACGCGTCATGGAGCGCGGGTGTGTCCCCATCGTGACTTCCAGCCGCACTATCCCTTATACGGGAACCGGCATGTTGTCCAAGCCGTACAATGGTCCGTTTGCAGCCTTCATTTGGTTCCGTTTTAGTCCAAGTTTAATGAATACAGTGAGATACAGCAAATTTTGTGAACTTCCATTATCAATGAAGACCCGTTTCAGTTGGTAGTCATCACCACCAGCTGAAACAAGGGCCGATACAACAAGGGGGTCAGTGTGGGGAGAGGTTACATGAGCCATGTCGTCGCTACTAAAGCTAATGACATCATTCCTACTTCCTATCTTCGCCCGCTTGTTGCTAGAAGTTGCCTCCGGTTGCCCGCGTCTGGCGTTCGTGGCGTCAGCGGAGGAGATCACGTGGACTACGTCGGCAGCCGTGCGGGCTCTCGGAGGCTCGCTGGGTCCACCGTCGAAGGGAGCAGGTTCCTGCCCCGAGCTCTTCACGAACCGCTTCAAGTGTCCGCGCCGGATTAGATCTTCGATTTCCTGCTGTAGGGTCCGGCAGTTCTCAGTTGAGTGCCCCAGACAGCGGTGGTACTGGCAGTACTTCATCTGGTCGCTTCCGCTGGGACCCTTGGGCGTTTTTGGCCACTTCAAGAATTTTTTATCCTGAATCTGCATCAGGATGTTTGCGCGGCTGTCGTTCAGATGGGTCAGAGAGGTCTTGCTGTAATCCCTTTTGGGCCCCGGTGGGGGCCGCTGCTGCTTTCGGCGCTCCGGGAAGCGTTGACTGTCGCTGTCCCTCTTTCTCCCGCCAGAAGCTCTGGGGGCCTCCGGGGGCCGGTCCACTCGCTCGGGTCGCTTCGCCTCATTGGCCTCTTTGGCCGTGATGTACGCCCGAGCGATGGCCTCAGCCTCCCGAAAAGTCTGAGGGCGCTGGTGCGACAGATGCTTGAAGAAGTCTCCCGCCGCCAGAGTGGCGACGAAGGCGTTGAGCTTCAGCTCATCGGAGAGGTGAGGGATCCTCCGCGCTTCGGTGATGAAACGGTCCAAGAACCGCTTCAAGCTTTCATCCGATCTCTGGCGGAGCCGGACCAGGTGCCAGGGTTGCCTCTCCTCCTGCCTGCTAGAGGCGAACTGGCTCAGGAAGCTGTCAGCGAGCTCGTCAAACGAGCATATAGAGTTAGGGGGGAGGCCATGAAACCAGAGCAACGCGTGCCCCCTAAGAGTGACGGGAAAGCACTGGCACATCAAGGCCTCGCTCGCCCCTTGCAGAGACAGGTGGGTGCGGAAGCAGTTGAGATGGTCCATGGGGTCCTTGCTTCCGTCGCATCCCTCCAGGACCGGCATCTTGAACTTGGTCGGCAACGGCTGCGTTCGCAAGTCCATAGCGAAGGGCGATCTACGGAGGTCAGCGGAGGAGGGCGTGGGTTTCTCCTTATGCAGGGTATCCCACAGCACCTTGACTTTCTCCTCCATCGACGGGTCCGTAGAGCCTCTTCGTGCGTTGAGGATGTCACGGAGCTCCGTGTTGCCCTGGAGGTGTGTCTGGGCTCGTCGGGGCTGGCGGCTCTCCACCTGGGAGGCGCGTCCACCGTTGGAGCCTGCGGCAGGTGGCCTCCTGTTGCCACGCGAATTGCGCGGGTTGCGCCCTTCGAGGCTGTCCTCCCTGTCGTCGTCAGCGGGACGGCTTTCTGCCTCGCTCTAGCCACCTTCGCTCGGGGCAGCCTGGGCTGCTGCGCGGTCGAGTCGGTTAGCTCGCCTCCTGCGAGCGGCCTCTCGACGCCTCTCTTGGAGGTGGAGGCCTGGGCTGCTGGAGGGGCGGCCCCGGGCCAGGCAGTCCCGGTATTCGTGCACACGGCGAGGAGGATCTCCTTCAGAGTATCTATGTCCGCGGCCATGCGGCGGACATCAGGCTCCGGCTGATTGCTTGCTTGGTTCCCCACGGGGGGAACCTCGTCTTGGGCGGTGACTTCCACCGCAGGAGCACTAGCTTGCGCTCGGGTATTCACCATTTTATGTTGTTCAGTAGTTGGATGGGAAAGAGACACTTGGCTTTCTGTCAATTTCCCGCAGACGGCGCCAATGTTGCGTCCCGGGCCCAAGGTTGTCGTACGGATTAGGGAGCCTTCGGATTCCTAAGTGCGCGGTCGCTCCGGAAGAAGGGTCTGGTCTCTGTGTCTGTGAACCTGGACCTGCACAACACAAACAACAAATAAGAGGTGAAGGGTCTGGCAGGATTTCTCCCACCGAGGCCGCTCCGACGCTCAAGTCAGCAAATTCCCGCGATGAACGAAAATGGCGCACGCTAAGATAGTGCGCAGAGAAATGCTGTGAAGCGTAGAAGTGCTTGTGCGATGATGTGGGGAAATGCAGTGAGCAGGTGTTGGAAGGCCTGGCTTCCGTAATGCACCGCAGTGGGTGGCTAACTTTCCCGTGAACTCAGAGGATGATGGGATGGTGAGCGAGTCAGCTAGATGAGGCAATGCTCTGCTTTGACTCGTCACTCTTGTGTTTTAGAGAAGAGGGAAGCGGAAGATCAAGGATGCTTGAAGCAATGTTCCGAAAAGATCCAATGATCGTCGTAAGATTGGAGGAAAAAGTCCTCTCCCCTGTGGGATGTGAGGGTTCTTATACGCCTCACCCCATTGGATTCTTGGGCGCCAAGACGCCCGTTGCTTGGGTCATCGTGCCGTTGGTCGCTGTCATGGACCGCCGGTCACGCCGGCTGCCCTATTGCCGTGCTTGGCACGCTGCTGAGCGTTGTTGACCACGCCCGATTTTCCCTGAGCGGGGATTGGTTGGCCACCTGCAGATGGCAGCGGCTGTCGTAGGCACTGCGCCTGCCACGCTTCTATTGGCTAGCCTTTCCGCCTTTTTCGCCTGTTTCCGGCGACGCATTTCTTGCGCTGCAGGTTTCCGTTGTCTTCCTTCCGTTGTGGGCTTGCGTCTTTCATCCCTTGGGTTGGGCTTACTGCCTCTCGTGGGCTCCTGATCTCTTCATGAGCCGCTACTCGCTTCGTGGGCCTGGGCCTGTCTCATGGGCCAGGACATGGGACCCAACAAATTTAATTGAAAAATTTTGGAATTGGATTGAGAAATTGGGATGCTTTGCTGCCATGTCCATGATACTGGCCGGCAGCAGAATATGCTGCATTATGCAGCCAATTTTCTTCCTAATTTTTGAAAAATTGAATTAGGGAGCTATCATGTGTATACTTAAGTCTTAAATAACGTTTGGGTTGGGTATTTATTTAATTGTTAGAGAAATTGATTGATTTTTAATGTTGTTGTTGCCCGGATGAGGAGTTGATTTCCCCCTTGCTGAATTCTTTTTAATTGCAGCTTATTATGAGTTGCCATATGTGTGTGTTGGGCATTAATTTTACTTGATTAATTTGGTTTATACTATATATAATCGATTGGGTTAAGTTCCGTTACTAATCGGATCTAATTTGAGTGATCAAGTTATCTTGTAGTTAACCAAAATTAATTTAATTGATTGAGAATTTATTAATCGAATTAGTTTTTTGTGGTTGATTCTATCTTTAATTAACCAAGATTGAAATTGGTTTCATTAAATAAATTTTTATGACATTTCGGGATGAGTTCCTCGCTTTTGGGTTTTCACTGTTCATTATTCCTATTTTTTTACCGATATCCTTAAATTTGTGGAAGTTTCGAGTCCTTGTATTTTATTTTTAGTAATTCTCTCAAATATCAGACTTTTCTACGTCCTTTAACCTCGATTGATTATGATTTGCTTGATTGGAAGATCTCAATCCTTACATATGTGGCTACATCTAGGAGTCATTTTGTAGTCATAAAGGATTTTCTGGATATATGGTAATTCAAGGTTGCTTCTCAAAGGAGTGGATTTGTCTGGATTATCTTTTGATCGACAATTGAGGTTGATGTTGAGGTTGTGCTGGAATTGGCACCGATTTTGGGGACCATGCATAGAATCGATGAGGCATCGGTCGAGTGTTTTGCCATGGGGCGCTTTGGTGCCTTTAGGATGAGTAACATGAATCAATGAGGTTATCTATAGATTATTGAAAAGTCAATTCATTTGGAAAATAAATAGTTAGATAAGCAATTAATGGGAATTGATTGGTAATTTGTTCAATAAATGGCAAGGGCTTGATATTTTCTAAAACTGATCTGCTTTTAGAGTATTGTCAATTAAGGATGATCGGGAGATTGTGTTGGAGACGGCATTTAGGATAAAAATTCGGCCGTTATGAGCTTTAATGTGCCTTTTTGGGTTAGCGATTTCATTGGCATCTTTTGTGGATCTTATAAATTAAATCTTTCGGCTGTATTTAGGTCTATTTTGCGATGGTTTCATTGATGGTATTTTGATTTGTTTGAATAATTGTGAGGGACAGGAGGTTCGTTTGAGGGTTACATCATAGGTTGTGAAGGGTAGCCAATTGTTTGCCCATTTAAGGAGATGCGAGCTTAGTTGAAGGAAATGTTGTTTTGGACATATTGTTTCTTTGATAACATATTTGTGAATCCGCAGAAGATCGAAGAGGTGGCCAATTGGAATAGGTTGTCATTTGTCGCGAAGGTGCATGGTTTCTTAGGTCTAGTTGAATCTGGTAAGCAATTTGTTGAGGATTCCTTAAAAATTATAGTGTCCGTGGGATGTTTGGCTTAAAAGCAATCTGTGTTTGTTGGAATAATAATTATAAGGAGAGCTTTAAAGAAATAAAGGGCGAATTGTCAGCAATATCGATTTGGTCAATGCCTAATAGATCAAGTAAATTTGTAGTAGGTTGTGATACTTCTGGAGAAGATTTGGGGTAGTGTTTTAATACAGCGTGTTTGGGTTGTTGCTTATTGGTGTCAGTCGGGGAAGTCAATCAAGTGGTAGCATAGGTTGGTGAGGTTGTTAAAGGATTATGCTTATGAAATTTATCATCAGCCATGAAGGCGAATATCATTACCAATGCTTTGGGTCAAAAGTCTTTGGATTTGATGTGTCTTTGATACTTCAGAGGAGATGTTAGATGGAATAAAGAGTTGCTCTATGTGATTGCTCTCAGAAGGATTGAGAATGACGTTATTATGTCTCAAGGGGCAATTTGTAATTTTAGAAGAAATAAATTGCGGTGATGAGCCATAGTTAATAGACGCTTCATGTTCGAGGGAGTTGTTGAAGTTCTGGGTAGTGAATTGCAGGCGAATCTTAATGTTCGAGCAAGTGAGATGTTTTGCTTTTGGAAAAGGTATTATATTCTAAATATCAAGGTTATGAATAATGAATGAGAAGGCTCCATGAATTTTGGTTTATGGATTGTCGAGGACCGTGAGAAATATGGATAGGATTTGGATATTTGTAGATTGGCTGACGAGGTTGGCCCATTTATTGCTAATTCGATGATGTATTGGATGGATTAAGTTGACTCATTGGTATACCAACAAGATGATAAGATTGCAAATTATTTTGGTTTTGAGGTTTCAAAGGTGATATGAGGTTTGTGACGAAATCTTGGATGAGTTCGCATGAGACATTGGGCACCAAATTAAAATTTGATATGGCAATAATTCGTGTTAGATGATCAATCAGAGTGATGCAATGAAAGTTTGTGGGCCATGGTCATCAGTCACGAGATTTGATTTGGATTTTGAAGTAGGGAATCTAATTTGAAAACCGAGTTGAGGATATCAATTTTGGAAATTGAGAGGCAATTGGGATGATTAAATTGCTGCTCTCCGAATTCGCTTGTAATAATAGTTATCAGTTAAGCAACAGGATAGCCTTTTTTAGCATTTATATGGTCAGAGATGTATGTCTCCAATTTGTTGGGAAGAATTAGTGATCATCAATTTTTAGGCCCAATATCATTCAGGTTTCATCAAAGAAAAATAAGTTTAGCCGAGATCGGCTGATCGAAATTCAAAGTCAACAGAAAAGTTATGCTAATAAGAGGAAATCAGATTTGAGGTTGATGTAGGCAACCATATGTCTTTAAAGGTGTCTCCAATGAAAAGAATTTTAAGTTTTGAGGGCGAAAGATAGATTGAGATTGAAGTTTATTAGGCCATTCGAGGTTTTCGATAAATCGGAGAGATAACATATGGATTAGCATTGTCCTGAGTTTAGTGGGCCATTATGATGTGTTTTATATATGTATGTTGAGAAGCTATGTTAGTAATCCTTCGTTTATAATCAAATGTGAGCTGTTGCTGATTTTGAGGAGCTGTTTTATGTTGGGTTTCAACTCAGATTTTGATATAGAAAAGATCGGGTGTTGGGAATTAAATTTTCGGAGAAATTATTTGGTTAAGGTTAAGTCCAAAAGAATTGTCCATATCTGTTCGAAGATGGATGTGTATAAATTTTGAGGATAAAATTTTTATAAATAGGGGAGAATATAATATCATGAATTTTTGTTCGATTTAATTGAAACTATTTATTATTTTGGATAATATGAATGTGATAAAAATTAATT
>JAODPA010116963.1:0-18688 GCA_025585075.1 Nepenthes mirabilis
TATATATATACAAGAGTCTCAAATTTGTTTTTTTATAAGTTCCAATGCATCAAAAAGGATTGATCCGCCCCTCTGGAAGTGTCTAGATGAATTTTCAGCTTGTTTCCTGGATATATGGGAATATAAAAGGGTAGTATCCTGGATAGGACAATTTTGAAATGTACGATTGTTGCGCTCCTTCCAGATGAAATAGACCGTGACCGCAAGGGTCAGTCTTTTAGATTGGGCTTACAAGTTTTTGCCTTTCCATTTTTGTGCAGCCCAAAGGATATTTTGGAACCATTCAGGGTAAGGCTATTGGCTGCCCGTTTGCCGCCGGATTAGATGCCATAGGGAAGCCGAAAAGGGGCAGGAGAAAAAAAGGTGATTATGGTTTTCATAACCCGATTTGCAAAAAGTGCATATTGTTGGTATATTGGTGTAGCCACAGATACGGTCAAGAGTGCTAAGTCTACATCTAATAGCTAGCCATAAATTGAAGGCATGGGCGGGTATGTGGGGGGACTCCAAACTAGGGAAGCCCATGGCATTTTCGCCTTTGGAGGATGAAAGAGATAATAGGTAGAGCAGCTCGAAAAAAGACCCTCAGTAGAGGTCATCCAATGAACAGAATCCTTGTTCTGAGACTTCAGGAGGTAGGGGCATGTTATCCATTAAACGAGAGATTTCCATATCAAACGGGTTTGGCCATACCAATATATCCCCTCGAATAATGTCTTTAACTTTCGCACCCCAAGACAGTGCTGAAACCATGCGTGTCCTATCTATGCTTATATCCCACAAAGGGCCCAAAGGGTGCCAATTATCAAGCCATAGGAAGGTATCAGTTTCGTCTCCAATTAAGTATTGCGTATGAGGGAAAATGTAGGGACGTAACTTCATAATTTTCCGCCAACACCACGACGCTGATTCCGGGACTTTTAAGGTCCAAATACATTGGTCCTTAAACCTATGCACCTGAGCCCATTGAGCCCACACAAAGCCAGAGTCCTTTGTAATAATATGCCAAAGCAACTTGTAGATCAGAGCTTTGTTCTAGGCCTGTAAGTTTTTTAGCCCCAGTCCACCTTCGCTCTTTGGGTAGAAAATGTCGACCCATGCTACCTTTGCGGTTGCCTTCCCGTCATAAACGCCATGCCATAGAAATCTCCCGCCATGCTACCGTTGGATAGTTGAAGATGCCCGTTAAACGAGAGCCACCGATTTTTCCAGGACAAAATACGTCGAATGACTTTATCAATGAGAGGCTTACAGTTGGATACACATAGTCTCAAGGTGATCAAAGGAACTCCCAAGTATTTTATAGAAAGATGGCCTTCCTTGAAGCCTAAAATGCCCGAGATATCCTTCTAGAGGTTAGGGTCTTATGAACAGATAAAATTTCACTTTTATCTTTGTTTGCAGATAGACCAGATACGAACTTAAACTCCTTAAGACATTCCTGTAAAATTTTGATGGAGGACTCTTCATATTGGGAGAAAAGTAATAAATCGTCTGCAAAGGCAAGCATAACCGTTCGAGTTTCCTCACAACGCCAGTGAAACTTGAATCTAGCATTTTGTCTAGCCTTCACCACAATAATTCCATTCAGCACTTCCATGACGAGCACAAACAGGTACGGGGAGATAGGGTTTCCTTGTCTAAGACCCTTACCAGCTTTGACGAAACCTACCGATTCCCTGTTAATATTTATTGAAAAGAAGGGGGGTGTAATGCATTGGCTAATCCACCCAATGAGTTAAGGAGGGAAACCCATCAGGAATAAGATAAGGATGATAAAGTCCCAATAGATGAAATCGTAGGCTTTCATCATGTCAATTTTCAGAGCACAATGGGGAGAACCACGTCCTAAGTGGTAGTTGTGCAGAAGCTCCTGGGCCAGGAGGATGTTATCACTAATCTGGCGCCCTGCAACAAAAGCTGTTTGACATGTGTCAACCAAGTAAGGAAGGGTCATCCAAATCCGATTAGCAATGATCTTTGATATAGCTTTGTAAATGACATTGCAACAGGAGATAGACCTGTAGTCAGTCACTAGTCGCGGGTTCTGAATCTTTGGGATAAGACTGATAATGGTAGTGTTGATCTGTTTGAGAAGCTTTCCATGTTGAAAGAAATCATGAATAGCTTCCGTCACATCAGTACCAACTATATCCCAAGCACCTTTGAAGAACTTTGAAGAGAACCCACTAGGCCCAGGGGCACGAAATTCCCCGATTGAGAATATGGCCTCCTTGATCTCCTCGTCACTGACCGGCTACCTCAGCCAGGGCATCTCGCCCCTGAAACATCACGTGAAGAACCAACTCAGATGAAGGCATTTGAAGACCTCGGTCTTCACTGTAGCACAAATCATTCACCTCAAAGGAGAAACATCCAAATGCATCTCAAAACTTACCCGACTCTCCACCCATCTCTCGGTCATTTGGCATCAGCACGGTCATTAGATAGAAATAACCATGGCCTTGCAGACATCTTTGCCAAAGGCAGTCTCGGGACCTACCCACATCAGCACTTCGGCCGTTTGGCAACTCTGATCCAATCTGTCGGGCTTATCAACCCAGAAATCGACATCTATCTATAGTAGCACCATGCCCATTTGGCATCTCGGTTCTTTAGCAACTACTCAATCAAGACACCTCTGCATCGTTCTACAGCTATACCTCACCCTTTCATGGAGAATCAGGCAGGTTTTAAAAGCAAGACAACCAGGTAGAGCATACCACCACCAAACGACAAACCTGGACCCAGCTATTCATGTAGTGTCAAGCAGGTTTGGCAATCGAGCCCTTTGGATGCTTAGAGGCAGGTTTTTATCGACATCAGGCCTTTCGGAACTTTTTGATTACTGCCTACTTAGTAAAAAGCACGACCTCATCCCACTCGACAGAAGGCCCTTGAAAGCAAGTGGGTGGTTCAGCATCATCACGAAATTTCGTTTCTAGAGCAGCCACCTCATACCCCGTAGGAGGGTCTTCAGGAACATTTCCATGGGCTACCTGTGAGTAGTAAGGCATTTGCATTGGGGATAAAGTCAGCAACGCTATGCTTTTAGCTCCACCAGTTTCCTTCACAAACACTTAACATCAGATGCAATCCTACTGGTAGAATTTGGCGATGCCTCCCTAGCAGCAATTCGAGCCTCAACCTTAGCCATCTTCGATTCCACTTCATCAAAAGGTGGAACAATCGAGTCATGGTCCACTACCTCTGCACCAGAGCTGGTCCGGTCATCATCCAGAATCACAGCATCAGAGGGAGGAGGCTGGAAATCCATCAGAAACCTGCTGAATGAGCAATCAACTAGAAGCACGCAGTTTTCCTCTCCAGGCCTCACTGGCAGCTTCGACCTCTGGATAGAACAGGGATCCTTCAATTCAACATCATCTTTTTTTTGGTAAGTAAATTGAATTAAACAAATAAAATTTTAAAAAAATACTATGTTCTAACCCCCAGTATTACTCAACTTGGAGTAAGAACATAGATACTAGGGCATACCCTAATTACCATGATACAAATCATGAGGTCAGAACACATATAACAACGAAAGGTGATTTCTAACTAAAGCAAGAGCCTAAAGAAATAACCACCATGCATGGCCCAACATAGTGCTCTTTGATGACTCCATTGGCTGGACACCTTTCCAGGTTCTTTAGCACCTCGGACAGCTTTCAGCCCCTCGGCTATGTCACGTTGGAAGGAGACATGACAGGATGGACGGGCACTAACCCTTCCCGCCAGCAGGAGACACAAGTTGCTACAACTTCACATGGCTAGCAACCAGCAGGGCATCAGTAAATCCATGGGCTGCACTATTGCCAGCCACAGCACCAATCCACTTCAGCACCTCAGAAGGAAAACCATCCTCGACACACAGCCGCACACCACCAATCAGCAAGAAGAGAAACTGCATCATACCTTCAACACATACACATCAGTAGCCATTAAGTGCATCTTCAAGGACATTGAGAATGCTGGAATCCAACAAAAAAAAACAGCAGCCCAACTCCACACAGTAGCAGCAGCAAAACCAGCCAGTAGGAGATAGGATGCAGTTTTGTATTACGTAGTTTTCAGCCAGAGGCTCACTACGATCATCATAAGGCATCATCTTACTCCAAATAATAATTGAAAACATAGCCCCATCTTAACTAAAAACAACCAATAGCATATACACTTTGACCTGTTGCATGAGCAGCAGTCTGTAACTTCTTCAGCCCGAAGTAGGCAGCTTCAGAGTGGGAAAGAGAAACTGTCCATATGCATCAATACATACAGCTAGAGCATCAGGTGTGTGAAAGCACCAACTTCTGCCAGCACCTGTATGGGAACTTTGAAACCACCACCAGCTTATAGCAACACCATCAATCGAATTACAAGGTACAAATTCATTCCAACAGCATTGCATCAGTAATAGCGCACTTCCACATCGACAAGATCAGCAGCAAATCTCTTTAATATTCAACAAACTGATGAATGATCTCATACCGTAGTCCTTCGCAATTGCAAACCATACATTGTTCCATCTATTGGTTACAAACCAAATCAGGAAAGACTTACACTTCCCCAGAACTGCAGCATCCCTTAGCATATGAATACCATTAGCTCCCAACAAATCAACAGCATTACTCCGAGCACCAGGAGCAAAGTTCAATCACAAATCTTTAGCTATACTTCTTCAGCAGCTCACTGCCACAGGTAAGCAAAATAGGAGAAGAGCATCATTATTAGGGCCGTTTCGAATTTAACCAGCTCGAAGCTCTCAGCTGACGAGGCCTGACCACTATAATCCGAGAACTAGGAGAGTTAACCCTAGACATGACCCTGACATGGCAGATCAGCCCAATATCCCACTCACTACAAACATATGAACAAAACAGTCAACTGTCACAACACTCAGCAGATTTCCAACCTAGCTTACAATCTGAATCCATCTCAATGAGGACAGTCGGATCGTAGCATCTTTACTCTGCATCAAAGTCGATATAATCTCCACATCCCTACTGGAACTACAAATGAAGCAGCTCGGTGATTCAGGACAACAAGGCCAACAGTAGATCTAGATTAGAAGGATTGTATCCCGGTCAAACAGTAGTTATTGCCCTCTTCGATACCGCATCCTCAAGATTTGGAACATCCACATCATGGACCTCTCCCTCTCCACGGCATGATGATCCATTATGATCAATAATCGCATCCTCAGATGATACTACAGCACTCAGGCAATCTGCTACCTACCTTTCAGATGATGCACGATTACACAACAACACACTATCTCTTACAGTAGACCCACTTCGAAGTATATGGCCCAGACTAGGTTCAGGTGACTCAGTAAAAGGCAAAGCAGGGGGCAAGATAGGAGATGGGCTATGTTCTTGAACATCTGATTGGAGCTCACAAACCACATCAGCAGGCTTCAACGAAATGGGCCTCAAATCAGAGTCATAAAGAAATTCAGCCGCAGGTTGTAGCTGATCAGTAACACCAACCAACTGACCATCACCAACAGCGGGAGAAGTTGAGGATTCCATAGTTGTGCCAACCTTCAATCTGCATGCTGGAGCCATCCCATAACAGGGGGCAATAATCAAATCCTCCTGCTTTTTGCACGAAACAACCTTTGCTGAGGGGGGAACCAAATGGGACTTTTTGATTATGCCCAAATGTTCGACAATCGCCACACTTGACTGGTTTCCATTGATACACAACAGACACCTCAACATGTGACTCCAGTCCCGTGAATGAATTATGCACCAGGCACAACTTAATTCTGGAGGGCTAGTCTACATCAGCCCTCACCTCGACACAAACCCGAGCAAAGGTCAATCGTTCCATTTTGATTGTGTGAGAATCCAGTTGAATTGGCTTTCCCACGGTGCTAGCAATCCAACTGAGCCCCAACGGAGTCCAATACTCCACTGGCACATTAAACAAGTTTATCCACACCAGAAATGTTTTATGCCCCTCTTTTGAAAGGGGCATGCCAACCCTTCATTGCTTGAGGAATAAAACACGTCAAGCAAATACCCAAGGGTCATTAGCTAGGCATTTTTCCATCAACTTAACCGATGAAAAACAAAAGAAAAGAAAACCATTATCATTCCCCGCAACATGGCGAATACCAAAGCGGGCCCAAATTTTTCGAGCTATGGCATTTACAGCATTAAAAGGCAAAGATTTCTCATAAAAATAACCTACTAAGGTTGCCCCCCACACAGCCTCACCTTGATTGAGAACATCAGTAGGCGGGGTGATATGGAAAACATGCCCCCTACCTACCTAATACTCGGATCAGTGATATTGTTCGTTGGACGGCCTCTACCAAGGGACATTTTTCGAGCTACTCCGCCTATTGCCTCTTCCATCCTCCAAAGGAAAAAATGCCCTGGGCCACTTTGGTATGGGGTCCCTCCCACATTCCCACACATGCTTTCGCTCTATGGCTAGCCATTAGATGTAGACTTAACACTCTTGATCATATTCGCGGCGTCACCAATATATCTACCAAATGCACTTTTTGCAATACAGGGTATGAAAACCATAATCACCTTTTTTTCTCCTACCCCTATTCGTCTTCCTTATGGCATATAATCCGGCGACGGGTGGGTACCCAATGGCCTTACCCTGAATGGTCCCAAAATATTCTTTGGGCTGCAAATCAATGGAAAGGCAGAAACTTGCTGGCCCATTCTAAATGCTTAACCCTTGCGACCACGGTCTATTTTCTCTGGAAGGAGCACAACAATCGTATATTTCAAAACTCTCCTCTCCAGGGCACCACCCTTTTATATTCCCATATATTTAATGTTGTCCGAAACAAACTGAAAGTTCATCTTGATACTTCTAGAGGGGTGGATCGATCCTTCTTGATTCACTGGGACATCTAGGTGTGGATGCCTTGACTCTACGACTCTTATGGACATGGTGCACACCTCCAGGTCAGCGCATCAAAATTACGGGGTTGAGTATTATTGCTCACTGCCATCCTGAGATGCATGTAGTTAACCACGAAGATGTCCCAAGCTGCCCTTGATGCTGTGCTGCCACCAGTGTGGTTTGTGCACCCTATGTTGGTTAGCTTGGTCTATTTTTGGGTGGCATCAGTTGGTGTTTTTGGCAAGCTATGCTACTGGATGCATGCTGTGGCTCTTGCTATTTCAAAAAAAATGACAGTTTTTTGTCCATTCAACTTATTGACCGGCATTCTAGGTTTTGGCCGGTCAACTTTGGTCTCCTAAAAAAAAAGGTCTTTGGCCGGTTAACTTGTTGACCCGCCAATGTGGAAAAAAAAGGGTTTTTGGCCAGTCAACTTGTTGATCGACTCCATGGTCTGCGGACAGCGCTTTAGTCCGCCCAGAAGGGATGCCCGGTTAGGCTTACGTGGACGTAATGGGGCTTAGCAACTTTTAGGTCCCTTCTCTCCCACCTGCTCGATTTCAGTTGTCTGCAATTTTGCATGTTTGTTGCTGCGTGGGGGGTGAGCCATTGGTTTTTTTGATGCCAGCCGAGTTGACGTGGATGCTTTGGCTATGCTGAGCATTCCAAATCTTACACTCACACGTTCCCAGTTTGGTGAAGCCGTTATTGACAATATGGTGACTATGGATTTCTGGGTATGCGATCGTAGTCGTGCTACTATGTAGGTGGAGGGAAGTGACTTTGTTGGATGTGGGTGTGTTATTTGGGTTGGTTTTCTACCCGTTTGAGAGGGAAACACACTCTCATTGCTACTGAAAGTCATCTTGTGATGTTGCTGATGTATATTGCTATGATGAGGGAGTTGCTAGAGATGCTGACCAGGGAGCTAGCATCCAACTGAGCGATTGTTGTTGAGGTGGTGTTGTGTATTGAAGCAACGAAACACTTTTGGTGTTGATAGTCGATTGGGTTGGATGCAGTTTGACTATTTTGTGACTTGGTTGCCTGGTAGCATTATGCCTGTTATCGAGATGGAAGGTTGGAATGCCTGCTACTCCGATGCATTCTTCTATAATGAGGCTGTTGTTGGGCCAGTTAGCTGATGGCCTTGGCCGGTTTTTATTTCCTTGTGTACTTTCTTTTCGTATTCATGATTCTTTCATGGTGTGCTCGGGGAATGCCCTAGCGGTTATATTCTATCTCTAAGCTGGCAAAATACTTGGAGTTAGAATATAGTTTTATATATTTTTATTTTAATCAAATTTTAATTACTTACCAAAAAAATGCTGGTGCACTGATGAGGTGTTGATGAACCCGAGTGCTAAAGCCTGGCTGATACCAGGTTGTGTTCTGGCAATGTGATGATGTTGGTTTCCTTTTACGGGGCGAGCTTTAGTTGACCCCTTGGCCAAATCTTGATCTTGTGATCCTTATAGATGGTCCTGGCATGAGGTCCTTACAGGATGCTGATCTGCTAGGGCACTAGCGGCCTTATAAAATATTGCTATTGCCTTGCAAACGGTTCCATGACAGGGGGTGACCAAATCCACCCCTGTCAATCTGGGTGAGCAATTACTGATGAGGTGGATTAGTGCTTTTGTGGCTGGATGAGGCATAGAGGCTGCTGATGCAGCTGCTTGTTTTGTTTTGTTTTGAAAAAGCAATTGTGCTACTGATGGCTTGGCTAGCAGTGGTGTGGTCGGGATTGGTCTGGTGCTGCTGATGTCTGGGCAGTTGTCTTTCTGAGTTGATCAGGTGATGGCCTCTCGTCTGAAGCATGATGATACACATTCCTACTCCAGCTATAATTCTTGTAGGGCAGTGGAGCTGAGATCAACTGCTGATGCTTAGTAAAGGTGCTTTGCTCCGACTGGCCTCTATTGTGCTGGTAGCAGTCTGTAATGCTGAGCTGGAATATTCTCAGTGGCGGGGCTTTTGGCTGATGATCAACACCCTAGCAAAAATCTCACACTCCCGATGCCGCAATATGAGTTTTGGATTGGGCTCTTCTGTTTGCATTGAATATCTGTATGATGCACTTGTTAGAAATTTAGGTAGCACGCTGCCAATCTAATGAGTTTTTTTGCTGGGGCGCTGAACCTTTTAGATGTAGACAGGGCAAAAGCTCCCTTCATGCCATTCTCTGCTGCAGCCCTAAATGAACTGATGTTGCTGATGTAGTTGTCTCTAAATATTAAAGATTATTGAGGTGTTTTTAGTCAAGAAAGTGAATATGCAACATTCGGTGTGGAGTTTTTGAAGCCTTCATCTGCCGCTGTCTCTGCAGTGTGGAGCTGCTCACTGTGCAGTGATGTTGCGGTGCATGCAAGCCTATAGAAGGCTGCTAGACTGCTGCTAGCCACTGATGCTAAACCAGCTACTTCTCGGTGTTGTTTCCCCTACTGAAGCAATGCTCGGGGCGTCTGTTTTGGCTCCTTTCAAATCCCCATCAGAGCCTCGGGTTACTGTTATCAGTGTTGCTTGTTCGTTTTGTGCTAGTTTTCTTCCGACATATGGTGTTCTTGCTGCAGGTTTTGTTTGCTTCGTATTTAATTAAATTTTTGGGGTAAGCCCCATGATTATGATTTCATTCCAAGTCGGAAAAACACTTGGAGTTAAATCATAGGTTGTAAACCTTTTTTTTATATCTTAATATAATTATCTTACCAAAAAAAAATTACCAAAAAAAAAATTCTTCAAAGACACTTGGCACATTTTTGGACCGTTGATAACCAAAGCTATTCGTGATTTCTTTACCCACAGAAAGCTTCTGACACAAATAAATGCTACCATTATTAGCCTCATCCCCAAGGTTGCATACCCTTGTAAGGTGACCGATTACAGACCTATCTCCTGTTGTAATGCCATCTACAAGGTGATCTAAAAAATTATTGCGAATCATCTAAAGCCCACTCTTCCTCAGCTGGTGGATAAATGCCAAACTACTTTTATCAAGGGACTACAGATAAGCGACAATGTACTTTTGGCCTAGGAACTTCTTCACAAATATCACTTGGGTTCCGACACTCCTCGTTGTGCAATGAAAATAGATCTCATGAAAGCCTATGACTCGATTCAATGGGACTTCATTACATCCATTCTCGATCTCATGGGATTCCCGCATTAGATGATCAGCTGGATTCACCAATATCACTACCACCACTTTCTCTATAAATATAAATGGCGAATCAGTGGGGTTTTTCAAAGGAGGCAAAGGCCTTCGCCAGGGTGACCCCCTTTTGCCCTACCTATTCGTTCTTGCCATGAATGTTCTTAACGGTATCATTGAGATGAAAGCCCGTCGAAATGCTAAGTTTCATTTTCACTTGAAATGTGCTGGTACTAGGACAGTCATGCTGGCCTTTGCGGATGATCTGCTCCTATTTTCTAGAGCCGATGAAAATTCTATTCGGACCTTGCATAGCTACCTTGAAGAATTCACACTACTGTCTGTGCTCTCAGCCAACAATAGTAAAAGCGAGATCTTCATCTGTTCTGGTGACCCTTCTTTGAATCAATCTCTTTTGAGTATCTTTTTTTTTTTGTAAGTAATTAAATTGCATTATAAAGAAAATAAAGTACAACATCTATGTTCTACTGTAAGTGTTTTTCCAACTTAGAGTAAGGACATAGCAACAAGGGAATCCCCTGAGACCATGACACTAGTCATGCAAAGCCAAAAAATAAACAGCAAAGAAAACATCTGATCATCGTAGATCAAAACCACCTAAGTAACATCTCCAACTGAGTCAACACAAAGCCAATCAGGCAACACTGACTTCCGACAACATCTTATCTTTCTTTTTGGTAAGTAATTAAAATGTATTAATAAAAATGAAATAATATAAATCAGATGTTCAATCTCAAAATAGATTGGAGATAAACAACTACACTAGGGCATACCCCGAGCCGAGAAATACAAAAGTCCAAAGAGAAAACAAAAATAGACCTCGGTAACAATATACTTGCAAAGCTAAACAACGAAAAAATGCCATTCATGCAATGGCAAGAGAACAGACATCATACAGATCAGACGATGTAGAAGAGCATGAAGAGTAGCCAACCCAGCGTCGGCAGCAAATCAATCTGATCTAGGAAAGAAAATCCTCCTCCAACTAGACAGTCCTGAAGTTTGGAGTCATCACATCGATCGGCAAAGAACGAGGGATAGATCCGGGCCCAGAGTCGTCACCCTGTCAAGGATCCAAACGTCTGTGCCAAAGGGAGTAGCCAACCATACGTCGGCAGGAGAACATATAGAATAGTAATTCCCACATGGCCAAACCGCACCTTTTTTTTAAGAAGAAGAAGAAGAAGAAGAAAGCCCCTAAGTAATAGAACATCACACCGGATGGTCAAGGGAATTTTTTTTTAATATACAAAAAATCCACAAGACCGACGAAACACACCAAACGAACAGGACCAGAGCCAGCCCCGCCCGAGTGACTAAAACTTTTTTTTTTTTAGGAAGAGACCCCAAGGAAACTAGAAGGCACACCGGATAGCTAAGGGACTTTATATATATATATATATATTTGAAAAGAAGAAGAGACCCCAAAGAACCGGAAGGCACACCGGATGGTCAAAGGATTTATTATTATTTATTTATTTATTTATTAAGAGAGAAGCCAAAGCTGAAGAAGCACACCCTGAGCTGGCCAGTGCAATCCTAGAGATAAGGAGAAAAACCTAACATCCCATAGAGGCACTCCAAATGGAGAGGAAGTCCATAAATCCCAAGGAACACTCCAGTCGAATAAGATCAGGGCCAGCCAGGGCAATCCCCCTTTTTTTTCTTTTTCTTTTTCTTTGTTCCACCAACCCGATAGCAAACCGAGTAGAAAGTACACTATCAGCACCAAGCTCCAATATCCGCTAAGGCCAAACGCCAACCAGAATAAACCATTCCTGCGCCAGGCCATCCATGAACCCCAGTGAACCAAGGCTTAAAGGGTAAGGTTCTATCGGTTCTTAGTGTGCTTATAATCTTGATTGCGCCTAGGAATCAATGTTTCTAATTTATGGCGCGCAATATCTGTAATCTGAATAACCAGCTGGTGCTCAGAAGCCCAGTTGGAGTCATTAAAAAGCCTTTTGGTTGCATTCTTTCCAAAGATAGTAAATCGACGCTACCAGTGTTAGACGGAAGGATAGCCCTTTAGAAATAGAACCTTTCCATCGTTTGGCAACCCACTGAATGTTCGAATGCAAATCAGTATATGGCCATGATATCCCTGCTCTCTGGCACATCTTTTTCTTGTCGGTTTTCACCAACAACATCTTATCTCGGCAAATCAAAGCATCTTGGCTCGACAGATATTCACATTGTCGGCATCTTCAGGTACAGCATGCAACATGTGAGGCAACACAAACCACAGAACTGGACTTTGGTCCAAAGCAGCTCATCCCTTTGCATACTCTCAGTAGAAAGGCCACAAACCAGGACAGAAGTAACCAGGTCATAGCAATTGCACCCAAAGGGCAGTATGTACAACCCTAATCAATTGCTGAAACACTGACCAAAGCACTGACCACAATTGTTGTTGGAGCACATCACGGCCAGCAGGGCTTCAATACTATTTTGGGCAGCACTTATGCCAACTCATGCTTCAGCAAAATCAACCAACAGAACCTAAGAACACGAGTAACCTACCACCTTGGCCATTAAGGACCTCGGTCAAATTCTTCTCAACCCGGTGCGTACATCTCAGCAAAAGAAAAAACTTGGCCAAATGTATAAAACAGAAAAGCTACAGCACAATACAGCTACAGCATACCTCAGACATTAAGCAACATCTTGGTCATTTACCAGACGTAGCCTTGGTCATGCAAACATCTCTTCTGAGTATCACGGGTTTTAAAGGGGGTAAACTCCCAGTTTGTTACTTGGATGTGCCACTTATCACCTCATGACTTATGATTTCAGACTTTTTTTTTTGGTAAGTAAGATGCATTAACTTAAAAGAAAGATACAAAATTTTGTGGTAACTCCAAGTGTTTTTCCGACTTGATTTCTCCCATAAATCCAAAATTCTTACTTACCAAAAAAAAAAAGTTTTTCCGACTTGAAATTAGAACAAAGACAATCGGGTATACCTCGAACCTCATGAACATGTCATGATAACATAGGTATATTACCCTTCACAAGTCATGAACACGACTTAACACTATTCAGAAATTGCAAAATAAAGGAAGCAGCATTGCTAAATATGTGGAATAGGAGAGCATTTCTTCTTTCGCTTTTTAGATTTTTGGAGGGTAGAGTTGGAGGGTCTTTAGGAGATGACAAGCTGTCAATGGGGAAGGCCGGACGAATATCCAAATGAACTCGAGGATCATCAAATTGCTTTCACATTTCTGCAATGTTCTTTCATAGTATGCCAATACTGGTGCATGGCTTTGGTTCACCTCCAGGTTGGTTAGCTGGGACACCATCGTGAGAAGAGCCTACTTCCGTAGAGCCTACAACCTCATCATGACAAGGGGATCTGCCTAGAGTAGCCAATTGATCCTCAGCTGTAATGGGCTATAGGGAAATGAGGGTTGCACCTTTTCCAGGCTCGACAGCCCCATCAACTTCAATCCCACGCTTTGTTATATTAGCATATGAGGTTGTATTGAAGCCAGTAGCATGGAACCACTCACCATTTCCCGTTAATTTGCACAACTCGGAATATGAGAGCAGCACATGCTCATCCCTCGGGTTTGTACCAGCATCAGTATCCACATCGCCTTTAACACTAGCAGTGGATAATTCATCTGATGGAAGCCTTCTAGCTAAGTTAGATGTCTCCACTGGTTTGGAGCCATGGTATCTAGAGTATCATCTTGCATAGTAGATTTCAAAGAAACCCCTGAAATGTCATCCACTTCATGGAGCATTTCAGTCCCCCCAATTTCATCCAAAGCCAGACTTTCAAACTGATTTGATACCGTCACAGGAGGAGTAGAGTCAGGCATGGGGTGTGGGTGAGAAGAATTTTCAAGCTCAGAAATCGAGCCTAGCAGAATTCTATCCGTGGGCTGAATTATAGACTTTGTTCTGCAATGTGCCGCGCGATGACCAATTTTATGGCAAATTCTACATCTCTCCAGTTTCCCTTGGTATTCCACTTGCACCTCAGCCTCAGGCATGTGCCCTGATTCAGCAGGAGAACCAGAGTGCAACCTGATTTTCAAGGGCAGAATAGAATCAATCCCCATTTCCACACGAACCCGACCAGATTACAAGAGCTCCAGTTTAGCAGTATAAGGATGTAGTAGAAGTGGTTTACCAACAATACTTGTAATCCAACTGAGGCCAATGGGGGACCAATATTCCACCGGGATGTTCAGTAGAGTAATCCATATCGGGAAGGATTCGTGTTTCTCTCTTAACACTGGCGATCCAGGAGACCAGTGTTTAAGGAAAATAGGCTTCCCAGCAAAAGCCCAAGGGCCTTTTTGGAGGTAGAGGTTCATCAGCTTAGGTGATGAGAAACGAAAGAAGAAAAAACCATTTGCATTCTCAGCCACATGATGAATACCGAATTGAGCCTAGATTTTTCGGGCAATGCAATTAACCGTATAAAAATGAGGGGGTTTCTCACTAAAATAACCAACTAGCGTCGCACCCGAATAGGCCTCCATTTGAGTCATAACCTCAGCAGGAGGAGAAATTTCAAGTACATCGCCATCCACTTTTAGCGGAGGGGAAAATACACATCCTGCTTCTAAACTAAATCAGCCCAAGACAACTTTGAACGACTTTGCAAGCCTTAAGGACAAGCGACAGAGGAGTTAGGAGATGAGGAGTACCTATGGCCGCATCACTAGAAGTTTTATGGGACACTGATGAAGCACTGCCCTCAGTCGGAGGGGAAGAAGAAAGATTGAGCACATCTGAGCAACGAGATTCAAATGAAGAGGGCAAGGAACTAGAAAACTTGAAGACAGCAGATGCCACCGGCGAAGAGGGAGGAACAGGCTTAATAGGTGGATTGGATATCTGGGTGAACCCGAAGGTGCCCCCAGGAGGCCGACCATTGCCGGCTTCGACGAGGAGACAAGCAATCAACGACCAGAGGGCCGCCTGCGCAGATTCAAATTTCTAGAGAGAAGGCAGAGCTTCTCTCTCTAGAAATAAAGATATTGATTTGAGTATGCACTTACAATTTCAGACTGCAACCCCCTCCTTGAAAAAGTTTCCAAGCGCATATCATCTTGGAATAATAGATGCTTGTCTTTTGGGGGTCACCTCCAGCTTATTTTATCCATTCTCGCATCCATTCATATGTACTGGAGCTCAATTTTTATTCTGCCAAGTTTTGTTCTCAAAAAGATCAAAAGAAGCATTAGGAAATTTGGTGTCCTAATGGAAATAATGAGGGTGAATCAGTGTCCAAGGTTGCCTGGGAGGATATTTGCTATCCTATGTCTGAAGGAGGCCTGGGAATCAAAAATCTTCTGACCCAGAATAAAGGGCATATCTATAAACTGCTATGGCGCATTATATCCAAAAATATGGAATCGATCTGGTCTATTTGGATCCATGCTAATCACATTAAGGATCGATGTATTTGGACTCTAAAAATCCCCACTACAGCTTCTTGGAGCTGGAAGAAAATTATGAAACTTTGCCCTGTGATGCGCCTTCAGATTGGCCACACTATTGGTGATGGCTCGGACACCTTCCTCTGGCTTGACAACTGGCATCCCCTAGGGCCTCTTAATAATTGCATTTCCGACTGGATTAGAACGGTTACCGGATTGCATTGGGATTCTAAGGTCAAGGCTATAATTAGGCACAACCAATGGATTTGGCCCAATCAATTTGATATGGAAGTGTCCAAATTAATTGAGAATATGCCTAGTTATCCCCCTGATCCCTCCCTTAGAGACTCTGTCAATTGGATGTCTAATAATGATGGGATTTTTACGACCCAATCAACCTACCATCTTCTTCATCCTCCTCGTGTGAAAGTTTATTGCGTGGAGTGCTCAGCCATTGGTGTTGATCTTGATCTAACACCCAACTCAATAACGCAACTTTCAAGCAAGTACTCCCTGGATGATTCAATCCATGTTGAGCCTGCTTCAGTGAGCCCGAGGGGTTCACTGGATGGTGGTCAGGAGGGCTGGGCACAAGATGCCCCTAGGGAGGTGCAGATCCAACCAGTGTCGGGCGACCAATTGTTCCTCGCTAGCAGTCCCATGATTTTGTCTTCTCAGACTTAGGAGGTTGCGACAGTTGAGGCTGTTTGTCCTGAACCAATGCTTCATGCCCTCCAGTTGTTAGTGGAGGCAGAAGATTCTCTACAATATATTGCATCCTTCACTCTAGAGCAAAGGTACCTTATGCTTGTTTTCATGGAAAGCTGCTTGTACGCTGTAACCGAAGAGACAAAGAATGAGTTGAAATCGTCCTCTTCTTTTGTTGAGGTGGATTGGGACATTTCTTCAGGTGCCTTTTTTTAAGCCCTCAGAATGTTGGTGGTTGCTAAAACTTCTCAACCACACATTGCTTCCTTATCTCCTGATGGGAAGACGGTAGTATTTAGGTTTCTTACTACTCTGTTGAAAAAAAAATGGATTTTTCGACTTATCAATATAGCAATCTGGATGACTTAGTGGCTGGCCTCTATATATTTGATGCCTCTAAGTTCTTTTCGCCACTATCTGACAGAAGAGTAAAGGATGTGGATCACAATCAGTTTTCTTCTGTGCAAGATGGAACCTGGCAGCATGCCAAGTCCCGAAGATAGCAAAAATCTGCTTCCAAGAACTCTAAGGGCTCCTCAAACACAAATGTCAACCTAAACGCCGTCTGAGAGCCAATTTGGCTTGAGGGTTTGGGGTTTGGCCGGAATGGTAATCTCTTCCGGATTGACATTTTGCTGCTGAAATATGCCGCTGGATTTTTGGGTCTTGCTTTTGCCCGAGGTGGGCTTTCTGCCCTGAGTTATTTCGATGCTTTTTTCTGCTGATTGAGGGCCTTATTGGTCGAGGTGTTGACCCAGTGCATTCCCAATGCTGCTAGGGTCTTTTTGGAGTTGTTGCTGATCTACACTTCTATGTTCTGTTTGGCTGATGCTGTGGGTGTTGTGGGTGCTCCTTTGTGAGAGAAATATGCTGGTGCAAAGAGCTGGTGTGAATTGACCAAGATACCTACTTTCGGGGACCTGCTGCTACTGATCGAGGTACATCCTAGCCGTGGTGTAACTTTGTCCGAGGTGATGTAGAAAGTCTGAGTTCTGCCTGTATAGCTGAAATGGCGGCTGGTTTTTACTTGGACTTGGGTTTGTAGCTCTCTAGATTTGGGTGCTGAAGTCGGCTCTCGTGGTTGGATCTTGGCCGAGATGCCTACTCACAGGTATCCTGCTATTGGGGTAGAATTGCCTGAGATGCTGTGGGCGTGCTACTCTTGACCAAGGTCAGAAGGATGAGTTCGAGACCCCTGTGCACATGGATGCTACTGCCTATGCCGAGGTGGTGGTTTTGGCCGACTGATGTGGAAGCAATGCACCCATAATGGTGTGTGTAAATCTAGACCGAGGACTTTGCTGCTGGCATTTGTAGTTTCTACTGCTGTTTGTTTCTTTTTTTGGAATGGTGGAAATTCAGTTTGCTCTAGGCCTAATGATGAAAAAATCTGTTGCTGCTGATTTCTTGTGTGTGTGTTTTAGGGCCGGGTTGTATATCTTAGTAGTTGAATGTGGCAGGTTTAAATGATGCTCATCTAGATATTTTTGTGTTTTTTTGTCCAGGTTCATGAATTGGTTCATGGTGGTGCTCAAGGAATTCCCTAACTTGTTCTACCTTTGAGTCAGCAAAACACTTGGAGTTAGAACATTATTTTATACTTTCTTTTATTTTAATTTCAATTTTCTTACCAAAAAAAAGTGAAAGTTTATTGGGCTTCCCTTGTGTGGGGCCCCTCCAATATCCCAACCTATGCATTAATTTTTTGGTTGACCATCCGTTGTAGGTTAAGCACCACTGATCGCATCAAAGGCAGACCTAACCTCTCTCCCTACTGCGTTCTATGCCATAATGAGCTTGAAAATCATGACCATCTTTTCTTTAACTGTATTTTCTCTAAGGATCTCTAGCATATGATACGGGGCTGTGTTGGTCTCCCATACCAGTACCCTGATTGGCACCAGAACATTGTTTGGGCCGCGTCAAAATGGGAAGGGAATAATTTCAAAACTACATCCTTCCACCTTACTCCTTGCCGCTACTGTGTATTATATCTAGAAGGAGCGGAATCACCAGACTTTCCAATCCCCTCCCTTCCATGCTCCCTCTCATCTGTTCACTCAAATCTTAGACGTTATTCGTAACCGTCTGAAGGCTCTCCTTAGTTCTTCTTCTAAGGCGGACAGAACATCTTTAGACCGTTAGAATTTATCTAACACATAACAAAAAAACCTTTTTTTTGGGTAATGGCTTGGAGGGCTTCTTACCCGCTTTGCGGTGTGGTGGCTGTATGGTTTTCCTAGTTTGCAATGAATGGCCGGTTTCATACATGCCTGGTTGGTTGTAAATTGGTTCCCGGATAGGCTTGTTGGGCCCCTTGCCCTCTTTGCTCAAAAAAAAAAAATTTAGGTCGGGTTGCCACCTTCTGTTTGGCTATTTTGAGTCATCTGCCCACCTTGGAAGCTAATGGTTGGTAGGTCAACCTTTTCAACTTGTTTGCTGGAAAGGCTCGTTGGGCTCCTTGCCCTCTTCGTTCCTCAGCGGCTGCATGGTTTTTCTGGGTCTACAGCAACAATCCGATGTATACATT